>CAUYON010055968.1:0-10738 GCA_963573935.1 Arctocebus calabarensis
CTACAGGTGCCCGCCACAACGCCCGGCCATGTTTTCGTTGCAGCCGTCATTGTTGTTTGGCGGGCCCGGGCTGGATTCGAACCTGCCACCTCAGGTGTACGTGGCTGGCGCCTTAGCCCGTTGAGCCACAGGCGCCGAGCCTAGGTATTTCATTTTCTTTTTTTTTTTTTCTAGACAGATCCTCAAGCTGTCACCCTGGATAGAGTGCTGTGACATCACAGCTCATAGCAACCACCAATTCCTGGGCTCAAGCGAGTCTCTTGCCTCCGCCTCCCAAGTAGCTGGGACCACAGCTACACAACGCCCGGCCATTTTTTGGTTGCAGCCGTCATTGTTGTTTGGCAGGCCCGGGTTGGATTCGAACCCGCTAGCTCTGGTGTATGTGGCTGGTGCCTTAGCCCGCTAAGCCACAGGCGCCGAGCCTAGGTATTTCATTTTCTTTGAAGCTATGGTGAAGGGAGTTGTGTCCTTAATTAGCCTCTCATCTTGACTGTTATTGCCATATACAAAGGCTACTGACTTGTGGACATTGATTTTATATTCTGAGACATTACTATATTTTCTGATGGTTTCCAGGAGTCTTGTGGTTGAGTCTTTGGGGTTCTCTAAGTATAAGATCATGTCGTCAGCAAAGAGGGAGAGTTTGACCTCCTCTGCTCCCATTTGGATGCCCTTTATTTCCTTGTCTAGGGCAGTCTTCTTGAGAAAATAAAGCAAAGGAAAAGGGAGGGTCATTTTTCTACTAGCAGGACAATAAGAATCACTGGAAACCTAGAACTGTAGGAAAAAAACGTTCACTAACATAAAGAGCAGAGTAATAATAATAGTTAACTTGTATTAAATACCGGCAGTGCCAAAAAAAGTATACACAATTTAAACGATTAAATTTATCTATGTATTACTTTTTGAAGTTGAACTGAATTACAGTAGTAGTGTGTAGTCTGACATTCACTCAAAAGATGACATTACTCAAGTGAATTCTGGCAGCACTGTATGACAGGCAGGACAGTCAAAGAAAATGATGGTGGCACAGCTGTCATTCGAGGAGCGTAAGACCATTTGGAAGTGGTATTTGAAATCTGAGAATGTTGTGGAAATGCAGTGACAATGGAGGCGGGCCTGCACTCCATTGCAACAGAAGCTCCAACACGCCAAAGTCACACCCATTCATGTAAGTTTGAGACTCACTGAGCTGTGTGTGATGTAAACAAGGGAAGAGCCAGGAGGCCTCGCAGTAGGTCAAGCCGTAGTTCCCTGTAATCAGAAACGTGTGGCCGCTGGTGGTAACCGCTTTGATCTCTTCTTGTAATTGCAGAAGTCAGATGTGACTTGTATTCATCTGTTCTTATCAGTCTATACTGAGTATGATTACAATTTTAATACAGTTTTTTCATTTTTCTTAAAATGTGTATCCATGTTTTCGGTGCCCTCTGTATCTCCACGTGCTAAACACTATCCTCACAACCCCGTGGAGGAGAAGCACTAGTGTTATCCTCATTTCACAGGTGAGGAGAGAGAGAGGGGTAGAAACTCCCCATGTTCACGCCAGCGGGCGGTACCAAAGCTGGCAGTAAAGCCCAGGCGGATGCACATCAACCACTCCCCCACCCTGTCCTCCCTGAGTATGCCATGTTCTCCAGGCACACCCTGAGGCTGAGGGCTTGGGAGCATAGCAGTGGCCCCAAGGGAACTTCAAAGTGCTGCTTCCTCAAACGTGACAGGTACAATGTCAACGTCTGGAAGCAGCGGAAGTCCATGGGCAAGAGAGAATTAGCCAACAGCAACCACATCAGGAGCAGCACTCAGCACGTGAAGGGATCTGTGCAATGCTAGGACACAGCAACACACAAGGGCAGCCTCACCGAGGGAAAGCTGGGGGTCGGAGAAACCAGTCCTGGGGGGAGGGAGCAGCACATCACTGGCCGGAGCAATGCCCGAGCAGCAACAACAAGTGAGACAATAAGCAATCAAGAAAGCAAGCCTGGCACACTGGCGGGAGGAGCAGGTGTGGGCAGAGATTACAGGAGGGGCAGGGCACCCGGAGACACCAGAAGGACAGAGAACATCCCCAAGAGAAATGGGTGTGAGGCAGTCAGGGCAACGGAGTCAACAGAAGTCACTCCACCCCACAAGCCGATGAGACCTTCAGATGTTCAGATGAGTCACATGAGTGAATGCCAGTTCTGACTTAGGTTAGAGAGTGGTGTTGAATACTTGGAAACGTTCTCTAGCCCTGGTCTCTTTTAACATCAAAAGTTTTTCTCCTGGCTGGGTATGGTGGCTCACGGCTATAATCCTAGCACTCTGGGAGTCTAAGGGGGTGGATTGCTTGAGTGCAAGAGTTCAAAATCAGCCAAAGCAAGAGCTAGAATAGGTTCTGCTAAAAGTAGAAAAAAACAGCCGGAGCAGCACCTGTGGCTCAGTGGGTAGGGCTCCAGCCCCATATACTGAGGGTGGCGTGTTTGAACCAGGCCCCAGCCAAACTGCAACAAAAAAATAACCAGGCATTGTGGCGAGCACCTATAGTCCCAGCTACCTGGGAGGCTTAGCCAAGAGAATCACAGAAGCCTAGGATGTGGAGGTTACTATGAGCTGTGATGCCACAGCACTCCACCGAGGGTGATAAAGTGAGACTCTGTATCTTTTTTTTTTTTTTTTTTTGAGACAGAGCCTCAAGCTGTCACCCTGGATAGAATGCCGTGACATCACAGCTCACAGCAACCTCCAGTTCCTGGGCTCAAGAGAGTCTCTTGCCTCCACCTCCCAAATAGCTGGGACTATAGGCGTCTGCCACAACGCCTGGCCATTTTTTTGGTTGCAGCCGTAATTGTTGTTTGGCGGGCCCGGGCTGGATTTGAACCTGCCAGCTCAGGTATACATGGCTGGCGCCTTAGCCCGTTGAGCCACAGGCGCCGAGTCGAGACTCTGTATCTTAAAAAAAAAAAAAGGAAGAAAAACCAGCCAGGCATTGTCAAGTGCTCATAGTCCCAGCTACTCAGAAGGTTGAAGCAGGAGGATCGCTTGAACCCAACCAAGAGTTTGAGGTGGCTGTGAGCTATGATGCCATAGCACTCTACCCAGGGCAACAGAGACTCTGTCTCAAAAAAAAAAAAAAAAACTTAAAAAAGAAAAAATAATAATAAAAATGGCTTAGCACCTGTAGCTCAGCAGCTAGGGCACCAGCCACATATACCAGAGCTGGCAGGTTTGAATCCAGCCCAGGCCTGCCAAACAATAATGACAACTGCAACCAAAAAATAGCTGGGTGTTGTGGCAGGCACCTGTAGTCCCAGCTACTTGGGAGACTGAGGCAAGAGAATCTCTTGAGCCCAAGATTTGAGGTTGCTGTGAGCTATGACGCCATGGCACTCTACCCAGGGCAACATAGTGAGACTCCATCTCAAAAAATAATAAGTTTTTCTCTTAAAAAAAAAAACCTGGCTCGGTGCCTGTGGCTCAGCAGGCTAAGGCGCCAGCCACGTACACCTGAGCTGGCGGGTTCGAATCCAGCCCGGCCCGCCAAACAACAATTACAGCTGCAACCAAAAAATGGCCGGGCGTTGTGGTGGGCGCCTGTAGTCCCAGCTACTTGGGAGGTGGAGGCAGGAGACTTGCTTGAGCCCAGGAATTGGAGGTTGCTGTGAGCTGTGATGCCACCGCACTCTATCCAGGGGTGATAGCTTGAGGCTCTGTCTCAAAAAAAAACAAAAAAAAACAAAAAAAAACAAAAAAAAACAAACCTAAGTAACAGCCTAGGGTCGATGGTACTTGACCTGTAGAGGAGGTTTGTTGCATTTCTGTCTCTCTCTGTGCTCTGCTGTGCTGTGCCTTAAATCAAAAAAAAAAAAAAAAGAAAGGAAAAAAGAAGCCCTGTATGTCATGATTTTTCCCCATAGATTAAGAGGCAGAATTAAGACTCTTGTGAAATAATGTTAATTTAAGGACATGGTGACAACTCAGCCAGGTAACTTCAAACACCTAGTTTTCATATTCTGGGTAAAGAAAATCAGGCAGAGCTAATAAATAGAAGAATAAACAGCTTAATTTATCCTTCAAAGGGAGAGAAGCCACCCAGGCCCAGCTATGGGATCTATCTTGCATGAGTGAAACTGTACTTGTGATTATCATGTTTCTGCTACACAAACTCCCAACCCCCTGTGGAGCCAGCACGTCAGAGGTGAGTCCTTGCCTATTCTATCCCAATTGTCAACTACTCTTGTCACCGCTGAGCTCATGCTGAGCCACCACTGAGCTTGACAGACAATAACAATAACAACAACAAAAAGCCCTGCCTGGAAAATTATTGTTTTTATACACAACATAGAACAGTTTGGTAGACAGTTCCCAAAACATCCACCAACCTACAAACATGTTCTCCCGTCCTATCCCATTAGATCCAAGCATGCCCTGAGGACACACAATCCCTCTCTGGGCCATCGTGTTCTTACACAGACATCATGATGAGCAGCGTGCTTGCTTCTACTAGCAGCAGCAAAGAAGAACAAGAATGGCAGGGGGATAAAAGACCCAGAGTCCCAAGTAGAGAAATTAAAGCTGGCGTACCTTTAAATTCACTTTTATTACACAAATAATAGATATGATGGTAGAAAATTTAGAAAGCACAGATAGAGGGGAAGGCAATATGTGACCAGGTCAGGAAACTAATTTCTATTTCTGCATAATTTATTTCAAAAGATAAGTTGATGAGATATAGCTTCCCAATGATGACCCAAACGTTCACTAATACAAAGGAGAACAAATAAATCAGGCAAAACTACCTCATGGTATTGGGCACAGTGGCTCACACCCTAACCCTAGCACTATGGGAGGCTGAGGCAGGAGGCTTGCTTGAGCTCAGGAGTCCAAAACCAGCTTGAGCAAGAGGATGACCCAATCTCTACTAAAAATAGAAAAGCTAGCAGGGTGTTGTGGCAGATGACTGTAGTCCCAGCAAGTCAGGAGGTTGAAGCAAAAGGACCACTTGAACCCAAGAGTTTAAGGTTGCTGTGAGATATTGCACCATGGCACTCTACCCAGAGCAACAGAGTGAGATTCTGCCTCAAAAAAAAAAAAAAAAGGTATCTCTGGGCGGTGCCTGTGGCTCATGAGTAGGGCGCTGGCCCCATATACCGTGAGTGGTGGGTTTGAACCCAACCCAGACCAAACTGCAACAAAAAAATAGTTGGGCATTATGGCAGGCAACTGTAGTCCCAGCTATTCAGGAGGCTGAGGCAAGAGAATCGCCTAAGCCCAAGAGCTGGAGGTTGCTGTGAGCTGTGATGCCACAGCACTCTGCTGAGGGCGATAAAGTGAGGCTCTATCGCTTAAAAAAAAAAAAAAGTATCTCGTGGTAAACTTACTGAGAGCAATTATATCTGGTGTGCTGGATGCTGCTGGAGTTTCCTGGGAGGCTATATGCACAGGAACAAAATAGAAGGTCTGAGTAGAGAAGTTACTTCCATATTCCTATTCCAGATGCTCAGAGAAAATAGCATGGGAAAAGCAAAGAGAGGCAGCTGAAGGTAAGAGTATGCGGATGGTTAGTATCCAGGCGGGGTACCCAAAACCCCAGGGCTCCTTATTTCTCTCCAGTATCTCCTACCCCATTGGGATATAGTCCCCAACCCCCAAGCCTCTAACAGGTACCAATCTGTGGCCTGTTAGGAACCAGGTCACACAGCAGGAGGTGAGTGGTGGTGGAGGGAGTCACCTTCATCTGCGTTTACAGCCTGAATCCCACCCCCGTTAGATCAGAGGCACTAGATTCTCACAGGAGCTGGAACCCTGCTGTGAACTGAGAATGTGAGGGCTCCTTGGTGCACACGCCTTGTGAGAATTTAATGCCTGATGATCTGAGGTGGAGCTGTAATGCACTTGAATCAACCCGACCCCCACCCTGCCACCCCACCCCTCATCCACAGAAAAATGATCTTCCATGAAACTGGTCCCTGGTGCCAAAAAGGTTGGTGACTGCTGCTGTAGGACACAGGTTTCTACAGGGTAATTGCAAGAAGGTTGCAAATCTATACTCATTCCAAGTAGTTTCCAGCAATAAGATAATTAAAAGTATAATGACGATCACAAGAGGCTCATTAAATTCTTTGATATTAACAAGGGGTCCTCACCCTTATAAAGTTTGAGGCCATTACTCTAGTCTGTGTTTGACCCCTAAGGTTTGGGTGCTTAAGTTATCCCCCACCTAGATCCTACACAGCCTCCCACAGAGGATATAGCCAGCGGTCTTCACTCCAGGGGCACCTCACTTAGGTACCTCACTTCTCAGTTTACGGCCTCAGTTCCTCCTTAATACTGGAATATCTAGCCCCAACGGTAATTTTGGGAATAGCAGGGCAATATTTATCAATTCCCTAGAGACATTCATTTCAAAAGAGAATGTTACCTTAATGATGTTAGGTTTTCTCAAGAACCCTAATTACATATCACTTGCTAAATATGTGATTCTCTAATCACAGAAAAGCTATTGCAAGTCTGCCAAATGGATAATTTCTCACATGGAATTAGGTTCTCAAGATTCATGATTTCTATTTCCATGTCTGCCATCAGAGTCTGATCTATTTGTTCAATCTGAGATTTTCGAGATGAAAAATGGATTAAAAATTCACACTATTGAGAATGTTTGCAAGTTTCTCACAATGCTATAAATACCAAGTTTGTTCATATTAAAAGGTAACATCAGAATATTTGTCTTTTAAAAAGACAATTAAAAAATAAGTATTTGATAATGTATTGAAATATTTATTTAAAATCTACCATGTAAAAGAAATAATTTGTTTCATTGCTTTTTAAACCATAAAAGCTAATTATGTCAACTTAATCCAGGAAATTGTTGGCCAAATATAATGTAGCATGCTGTGCCTAATGAGATTCTAACCAGCAGAAAATTATGGAAAAGAATAGGATTTGGTGCGAGAGATTTGGGTTCAAACTCAGTTATGCCACCATATTGTCTTAAGTTCTTTTCTTTTCTTTTCTTTTTTCAGACACAGCCTCAAGCTGTCACCCTGGATAGAGTGCCGTGACATCACAACTGACAGCAACCTCCAATTTCTGGGCTCGAGCGAATCTCCTGCCTCTGCCTCCCAAATAGCTGGGACTACAGGCGCCCACCACAATGCCCGGCCATTTTTTGGTTGCAACCATCATTGTTGTTTGGCGGGCCCGGGCTGGATTCGAACCTGCCAGCTCAGGTGTACGTGGCTGGTGCCTTAGCTCGTTGAGCCTCGCTTTTTTTTTTTTAAAGACAGAGCCTCGCTTTCCTCTCAAAGAGTACCATGCTTCATAACTCACAGCAACCTCAAACTCTTGGGCTCAAGCAATTCTCTTGACTCAGCCTCCCAAGTAGCTGGGACTGCAGGTACCTACCACAACACCCGGCTATTTTTAGAGACAGGGGGTCTCCCTCTTGCTCAAGCTGGTCTCGAACTTGTGAGCTCAGGCAATTCACCCACCTGGGCCTCCCAGAGTGCTGGGATTACAGGCATGAACCACCACACCTGGCCTGTAAGTCATTTTCTTTATTTCTTTTCTTTTTTTTTTTTTTCAAGACAGAGTCTCCTCTGTTGCCCCTGGCTAGAGTACATTAGTATCATCATAGCTCACTGCAAACTTGAACTCCTGGACTCAAGCAATCCTCACAACCTCAGCCTGCCAAGCAGCTGAGACTACAGGTGCACCACAACAGCCAACTAATTTTTTCTATTTTTATTAGAGTCAGGGTCTCAATGGTCTCCAAATCCCAGAGTCCTGGGATTACAGGCATGAGACACCTCACCCCGCCTTCCTCATTTCTCAATAATAGTAATCCCAAAGTTGCAAAGAGGATTGACTATAATAATTCATGGAGAAGCAAAAGTACTATCCTAATATTAGCTATTACATTAATGCACATCCAGTCATTCTGCCAGTTGAACCAGCTAGTCAATAACTAACCTTAACTAGGATGAAGTATGGGCAGTAGGAACAGTGACCCAACCCCCTACTAGAAATGTCTGTCAACTTCTGTATGACTCTCACCGTCAGCAATCCCCAATGCAAGAAACAAAAAGTAGCACCCACCACTACCACCAAAAATGGTTCTAGGTCCTCACCATAAGCCCCTTGATGCTGGCTTAGTAGTTGACAATTGTTGACATTTTTTTTTTCATAAAATCCCATCATCGGAATTATTTAGTAGACTAAAAAAACTCGCTGCTTAGAAAGTCTTGCAAGGATTACCATCTCATATTTTGAAAAACAAAAGAAACAAGATAGTACATTCATTACAACAAAAATATTCTTCCTCGCTCATTGCTAGCATTTGTTTTATTACATATATCATCCTTTCTTTTTCTTTTTCTTTTTTTTTCGGACAGAGTCTCACTGGCTTGCCCTTGGTAGAGTGCTGTGGCGTCATAACTCACAGCAACCTCAAACTCTTGGGCTTATGCGATTCTCTTGCCTCAGCCTCCCAAGTAGCTGGAACTAAACGTGCCCACCACACCTGTAGTGCCCAGCACTTTTTTTTTTTTTTGTAGTTGTCATTGTTGTTCAGCAGGCCCAGGCTGGGCTCGAACCTGCGAGCTTTGGTGTATGTGGCTGGCGCCCTACTCATTGAGCCACGGTGCCAAGCCTACATATATCATCCTTGCCCTTGCTATGACCACCACGGTTACATGAATGACCATTTGCCTGTCTCATTAAAATAAAGTTTAATCCTTGGGTGTTTTTTAGTTTTATGAAAAGACAAATTTATATCTAGGTAACACATTTTTAGTTGCAGCCATGATTGTTGTTTGGTGGGCCCGGGCTGGATTCAAACCCACCAGCTCAGGTGTACATGGCTGGCACCTTAGCTCGTTGAGCCACAGGCGCCGAGCCTAGATAACACATTTTTAAATATCAACACAAAACTGCAAATTTTAGAACATACAGAAGACCTGAGTTCAAACATTTCCCCTTCACAAGTTACTACCACCTGAGTTACAATCAAGTCAAGCCACTGACTATCCACACATCTATTTCAACTTTCATCCAAAAAGGAGCTTCTCATTTAATTTTTTTTTTTTACAGTTTTTGGCCGAGGCCAGGTTTTGTTTTGTTTTTTTTTGTAGAGACAGAGTCTCACTCTGTCACCCTCGGTGGACCGAGGCCAGGTTTGAACCCGCCACCTCTGGTATATGGGGCCGGCACCCTACTCCTTTGAGACACAGGCACCACCCTCATTTAATACTTTTTTATATAACTTTTTTTTTTTTTTGAGACAGAGTATCACTTGGTCACCCTCAATAGAGTGCTATGGCGTCTTAGCTCACAGCAACCTCAAACTCTCAGGTTCAAGTGATCTCTTGCCTCAGCCTCCCAAGTAGCTGAGACCCACAGGTGCCTGCCACAATGCCCAGCTATTTTTTAGGGACAAGGTCTTGCTCTTGCTCAGGCTGGTATGGAACTCATGAGCTCAGGCAATCTACCTACATTAGCCTCCCAAGTGCTGGGGTTACAGGTATGAGCCAGGGCACCTGCGTTACATAACATCTTAGAGCAATATATTTTTGCTATGGAAGAAAAATGTAATCATTATAAACATTCATAAATAAGACAAATTTTGATCATAATCTCACCAACAAAAGATAATCAGTAACATTTTGCCACAAACATCTACAGTCTTTTTTTTTTTTTCTTATGTGAGAATGTAATTTCTTGGCTCGGCACCCATAGCTCAGTGGTTAAGGCGCCAGGGCCTACTAAAACAACAATGACAAGTACAACAAAAAAATAGCCAGGCATTGTGGCAGGCACCTGTGGTCCCGGCTGCTTGGGAGGCTGAGGCAAGAGAATCACTTGCGCCCAGGAGTTTGAGGTTGCTGTGAGCTGTGACACCACAGCACTCTACCAAAGGGCAACATGGTAACACTCTGTCTCAAAAAAAAAAAAAAAAAAAAAATGTAAGTTCTTAAACAGCAGTGCAATCATAGGTACATGGGTTTTTAACCTTGTTTTTCATAACAGTATACTGTCAACTTTTTCATATCATGAAATGTTCCTCTTCAGTACATTTTCTTTTTTTTTTTAACGAGAAACAGAATCTCACTCTGTTGCTCCAGACTAGACTGCTCTGGCATCAGCCTAGCTCACAGCAACCTCAGACTCCTGGGTTCTAGCGATCCTCCTGCCTCAGCATCCCAAGTAACTGGGACTACAGGTGCCCACTACAACACCCAGCTACTTTTTCTATTTTTAGTAGAGATAGGGGTCTCTCTTGCTCAGGCTGGTTGCAAACTCTCTGAACTGAACTTATCCTCACAAAGTGCTAAGATTACGGGTATGAGTCACTGCTCTTGCCCTTTCAATACCATTTTGAATGATGTTATGATATCCCACTATACAAACTATGTGTTATCTAACCAACCTTCTGTTGCTGGTCATGTAAGTTGTTTAAAACTTTCATTATTGTTGAAATGGACATCCTTATAGATATGACTTCAGATACATCCATAATTGTCTCCTCAGGAGGCTCGGTGCCTGTGGCTCAACGGGCTAAGGCGCCAGCCATGTACACCTGAGTTGGTGGGTTCAAATCCAGCCCGGGCCGCCAAACAACAATGACAGCTGCAACCACAACCAGAAAATGGCCGGGCGTTGTGGCGGGCGCCTATAGTCCCAGCTACTTGGGAGGCAGAGGCAGGAGACTCGCTTGAGCCCAGGAATTGGAGGTTGCTGTGAGCTGTGATGCTACGGCACT
>CAUYON010055969.1:0-17519 GCA_963573935.1 Arctocebus calabarensis
GTGTTCGATCATGAATGGATGTTGGATATTATCAAAAGCCTTTTCTGCATCAATTGACAGAATCATATGGTCTTTGTTTTATAATTTGTCTATGTGCTGAATTATATTTATAGATTTATGTCTATTGAACCAGCCTTGAGACCCTGGGATAAAACCCACTTGGTCATGGTGTATAATTTGTTTGATGTGTTGCTGTATTCTATTTGTTAGGATCTTGTTGAATATTTTTGCATCAATATTCATTAGTGATAATGGTCTATAATTTTCTTTTCTTGTTGGATCTTTTCCTGCTTTAGGGATCAGGGTGATGTTTGCTTCATAGAATGTGTTAGGTAATATTCCTTCTTTTTATATATTTTGGAAAAGGTCGAGTAGTACAGGTAGTAGTTCCTCTTTTTAAAGGTTTGGTAGAATTCTGATGTGAAGCCATATAGTCCTGGGCTTTTCTTTTTAGGGAGATTTTGTATAGTTGATGCTATTTTTTTTTTTTTTTTTTGTAGAGACAGAGTCTCACTTTATCGCCCTGGGTAGAGTGCCTGTCACTGCTCACAGCAACCGCCAGCTCTTGGGCTTAAGCAATTCTCTTGCCTCAGCCTCCCTAGTAGCTGGGACTACAGGCACCCGCCACAGTGCCCGGCTATTTTTTGTTTTGCAGTTCAGCCGAGGCCGGGCTTGAACCCTCCACCTTCGGTATATGGGGCCGGCTCCCTGCTCACTGAGCCACAGGAGCCGCCCAGTTGATGCTATTTCAGAACTTGATATACGCCTGTTCAACATTTCCACTTGATTCTGGCTAAGTCTTGGAAGGTGGCGTGCTTCCAAGTATTCGTCAGCATCATTCAGATTTTCATAGTTCTGAGAATAAAATTTCCTTCTTTCATTAAGGATTTTTTGAATTTCTGTTTTTTGGTAGAGACAGAGTCTCACTCTATCATCCTCGGTAGAGTGCCGTGGCGTCACACAGCTCACAGCAACCTCCAACTCCTGGGCTTAGGCAATTCTCTTGCCTCAGCCTCCCGAGTAGCTGGAACTACAGGCACTTGCCACAACGCCTGGCTATTTTTCTGTTTTGTAGTTTGGCCGAGGCTGGGTTTGAACCTGCTGCCTTCGGTATATGGGGTTGGTGCCCTACTCAGTGAGCCACAGGCACCACCTGATTTTTTGAATTTCTGAGGAGTCTGTTTTTATTTCATCATTACCATTTCTGATTGATGAAATTAGAGATTTTACTCTTTTTTTTTCCTGATTAGATTAGCCAGAGGTTTATCTATTTCATTGACCTTTTCAAAAAACCAACTATTTGATTTATTGATCTGTTGTATAATTCTTTTGTTTTCAATTTCATTTAATTCTGCTCTAATTTTGGTTTTTCTTTTCTTCTGCTGGGTTTGGGATTGGAATGTTCTTCCTTTTCCAGTTGCTTGAGATGTCTCATTAAGTTGTTAATTTCCTTACTTTCTGTTTTCTTGAGAAAGGTTTGCAGTGCTATAAATTTCACTCTTAGGACTGCCTTTGTGGTATCCCAGAGGTTTTGATAATTTGTATCTTCATTATCGTTTTGTTCCAAAAATTGGTAATTTCCTTCTTAATCTCGTCTATGTCCCAGCTGTCATTCAGCTAAATGTTATTTAGCTTCCATGTTTTTGTATGAGTATGCAGATTACTTTGTTACTGAGTTCAACTTTCATTCCATGATGGTCTGAGAAGATGCAAGGAATAATTTCTTTTCTTTTAAATTTGCTGAGGTTAGACTTGTGACGTAAGATGTGATCGATTTTGGAGTATGTTCCATGGGCTGATGAGAAGAATGTGTTCTCAGTTTTATTAGAATGAAATGTTCTATACATGTCTGTTAAATCCAAATGTTGAATGGCTAAATTTAAATCTAAAATTTCTTTATTTAGCTTCTTATTGGAGGATCTATCCAACACTGCCAAAGGAGTGTTAAAAATCTCCAACTATTATGGTTGTAGAGGAAATCAAGTTGCTCATGTCTGTTAGAGTCTTTCTTATAAATTGAGGCACATTCTGGTTGGGGGCATAAATATTAATTGAAATCTCATCAATTGAGTATTACCCTTAACAAATATGAAGTGACCATCCTTATCTTTCCTTACTTTCATTGGTTTAGAGCGTATTGCACTTGCAAATAAAATTGCAACACCTGCTTTTTTCTGATTTCCATTTGCCTGAAATAGAGATGACCATCCCTTCACCCTGAGTCTATATTTATCTTTTAAGGTAAGATGAGATTCTTGTATGCAGTGGATGTCTGTCCTGAGCTTTTGTATGCAGTCAGCCAACCTGTGCCTCTTTAGAGGACAATTTAAGCCATCTGCACTAATTGAGAATATTGATAAGCCTGGTAGAATTTTGGGTTTCAAGTTCTTGGTAAGTCCAGTGGACATTTTTAATCCTTTCACCACTGTGGAAGTTGGAATTTGATCAAAAGTTTCTGAGTGAGTTTACTTTTGTGGTGGAGGATTGTGCTGGTCACTATGGAGGATAAGTCTGGGAATATCCTGGAGATCTGGTTTAGTTATGTCAAATTTCTTCAACATGTGAATGTCATTAAAGTATTTAATTTCTCCATCATAGATGAAACTCAGTTTCACTGGATACAGGATCCTGGCTTGAAAGTTATTTTGTTTTAGTAGATTAAATGTTGATGACCACCTTCTTCTAGCTTGAAAGGTTTCAGCAGAGAGATCTGCAGTCATTCTAATATTCTTCCCCTTGTAGGTTATGGTTTTCTTCCGTGTGGCTGCTTTCAGAATTTTCTCCTTCATATTAACTTTAGTGAAGTTAATTATGATGTGTCTGGGGGTTGTCTTATTTGGGGTAGGTCGTGCTGGGTTTCTGAAACTGTCTGCTATCTGAATTTCAGAATCTCTTGGCATGTCTGGAAAGTTTTCCTTCATCATCTAATGAAAAAGGGCCTCTGTGCTTTGTGAATCAATTTCGTTGCCTTCAGGAATTCCTATAAGGCGAATATTAGTTTTCTTCGAATCATCCCAAAGCTCTCTGAGAGAATGATCCATTTTTGCTCTCCATTTCTCTTCCTCTTTGAGCGCTTGGTAGTGTTCTAAAGCTTTAACTTCAGTGTCAGAAATTCTTTCTTCTGCTTGCTCCATTCTGTTACTGAGGGATTCTACTGTATTTCTCAGATCTTTGTGGGCTGAAAATTCTTGTCTTAGTGTGTCAAAATCTTTGGTGTTTTTGTCTTTGAATTCATTGGATTCTTGAGACAAGTTTTGAATTTCTCCTTGAATTTCTAATTCCAACTTTACCTCCATTCTATTAATCTTATTTGCAATCCAAACTCTGAATTCATTTTCTGACATTTCAGCCTTTTGTCTATGAATGGTATCTTCAGTTGTGTCTGCCATATCATTCCTTGGGGGAGTTGATCTACTCTGATTGCTCATCTTATCGGGGTTTTTCCGCTGATTCTGCCCCATGATTATTTTACACTGTTTTGCTAGATGAGCAGATAAGGTGAAGTTGTGTTGAGGGCCTCCTGGGGTAGTGTTTAACCAGCCCTTTACCCATGAGCTATAATTGTTGTCTGTACCTTGTCCCCTATAGTTTTGCAAAAGTTCCATACATTGCTATGGCTGGAGACACTGGGAACTTACTTGATGTGGTGGGGCTAAGTACCTCTGTCTTGTTTTCAGCTGGTCTGTGTCCTACCATAGTGAATTAGTTACTCTGGGTTAAAGTCTCAGCTGTGGAGAAATACCAGCAATTAACTCACCCCCACCCCCTACGGGTAACAACTATGAAAGGAAAATTAAACCTTCCCACACCACACACCCAGGACACCACATTGTATGATCCTCGGGTGATTGGTCCAGTCTGAGATATACAAATCAATTGTCCCAAACAGCACCCAGTCTCAAGTGAGGGAGTTCGAAAGGTCTCTGACAACTCGATAGCAGGGGTATGCTGACAGCTCAAGTATGACTCGTTCTGTTGCTCTGTGGAGTCAGGATTCCCCCCCCCCCAGCAAATGAATTAGTCTGGAAAGGTTGATGCCTCCTTCCCCACCTTGTACCTCTGTCACACTCAGTCACTGGTAATCCTGCCAGGCTATGATCCAGTTCCCTCCAATGAGCAGATGGTCCAGGGGTTTGAGCCTGCCTCAGTCACAGAGACATCTTATGTCTCCTCGGTCAGGCCTCTGCACTCTGCCACTATTCAGCATGGGAAGCTGAGGCTTGACAATCTCAGGTGGTTAATGGAAGCTGGTGTGGTTCACTGAGTTCCAGTACACCCCTGATTGTTGTTGCTGATGCTTATATTTGTGCGACATTTGTGATTCTGTCCTGGCTATATCCCCGTGTGTACCAGGTACTTTTTGAGTTCACAGAAACTGTGACTCAGAAACACAAAAATGCACTCTGTCTTTGCTGCTGCCCAGAGCTGGTGTTTATGTTTCCCCTGCAGTCTCTGTTGGGGTGCGTGTGGTTAGAGCTGACACTCAGCTTGGAATTTCGACCTTGGCCTGACTGCCTTTGTCTCAGCTATGATCCCCTGAGTGCCGGTTGTTTCTTAGGCTCACTAAAGCAGTCCTCTGGCTCAGTCCTGCCCTGAGAGTATGCTGTCTCTGCATACACGTCTTCAGTTCTCCATTCCAGTGTGGTCTGCCCAGGTCAGTACCACCTCAGGCATACCTTTGCTCACAGGGTATGCATTACTATCCCAGATCTATTCCACCAGTGTCTGCCACAGGCTAAGACTCCCAGCTTTCTCTGCTTGCCCAGAGAGATAGGGAGTGTCCTCCCAAAATATCCCCAGTGGTGTGAGCCCTATTGTTCTCCATGCTGCTCTGTGCCATGGGGCATTGCCTTTCCCTTTCCCCTATGGTTCCTTCAGTCCACCATTTTCCCCTTACCCCTGTGCCACAGAATCAGCACAGACCTGCAACAGCCCATGCTCTGTCCACACCTCTTGAGAAAATGCCCAAGAATCTGGACTCCATGGGGGACAGGCTTCCAGACCTTTGGTGAGAGTGGAGGGGAGTCCTGGGTGTTCATATTTACAGGTAGAGAATATATACAGTTTTATACAGTTTTATGCCTGGCAGGAGAGGGCTATGCCACCCTAGTAGGGAAAGGAGGTCCAATTTTTAGAGGGTCTCTCCTGTGGGATAAAATGGGAGGATGTTTGAACTCTGTTCACTTGTTAGTAGATAGTATACTATGAGCCGTTCTCATGGGGGAAGGGACTCCCGTTCACGTGGCGATGGATTTTGTAGCTTTTGTTTGTATCGTTGGGGTCGCAGCTCACCTCAGCATGGTTGATGTGTGTTCTTCAACCTTCTCTCTCAGCTCAGGTCCAAACCATCAGCTTACTTGCTAAACTTCTGTCCTTTAACTCTCCTGGACGGGAACCTCTGTGGAAAGCTGGCTCCAGTCGGCCGTCTTACCTCCAAACCTGCCCCTAGCATATTTAGATTATTACCTAAGAAAAACCACGGATGAGGAAAATTTCACTACGACTATGGATAATTAATCATCTGAGTATGGCTGTATTTCAGAACTTTTTAAATAGAAAATTGTATTTAATAGATTTTGTCTAGGTAATTATAAATGAGAATGGGCTTGATCAGTTCTACTTATAACACCATAAAAAGATAGTAGATGCTGTGTCAGATAGTGTATTCTGTTTAGCCTTCCATGGAAAGGTTTCTAAGCAGAACCTTAAAAAAATAGTGTAATTTAATAAACTATCTTCTCTTAATAAACCCCCTAGTAGAGAGCATATAGAATTTAAATAGGTCTTTATAAAATTAAACTGTCTCTTCTGTAATATTCTTTTCTGTCAGAGAGCAGTTGAAAATCAGCAAATAAGCAACAGGTATATTAAGAGGTTCTCAGTGTCACTAATCATCTGGCCAATGCGAAACAAACCACCATGAAATGTTATTTCACACTTATTATTAATAAAAAGAGACACCATGTATTGGCAAGGATATGTAGAAAATGGAATCTTCATACACTTTTTTGGGGAATATAAATTGGTATACCCACTATTGAAAATCGTATGGAGGTTCTTCATTAAATTAAAAATAGAACCACAATATGATCCAGGAATCTCACTTCTAGATGTATATCAAAAGGAATTGAAATCAGGATCTTGATGAGATATCTGAACCTCCATATTAATTGTAGTCATTATACACAATAGCTAAGACATGAAAGCAACATAAATGTCCATCAGTAGAAGAATGGATAAAGAAAATGTGGTATATAAATATAGTGGAATGTTTTTCAGCTTAAGAAAAAGGAAATCTTGCCATTTGCAATAACATGCTTGAACCTGAAAGGCATTATTTTAAATGAAATAAGTCAAACACAGAAAGATAAATACTACATAATTGCATTTAATTTTTGAGACAATCTCTTACTCTGTCTCAGGTGAAGAGTGCTGTAGCGTCAGGCTAACTCATAGCAACCTCAAACTCCTGGGTTCAAGTCATCATCCTGCTTCAGCCTCTGAAAGTACATGGAACTACAGGCACCTGCCATAAAGCCTGACTAATTTTTCTGTGTTTAGCAGGGATGATATCTCAATGTTGCTCAGGCTGGTCTTGAACTCCTAAGCTCCAGGGATTTTCACTCCACAGTCTCCCAGAGTGATAGAATTATAGGCATGAGCCACTGCCCCCAGCCTGTGATTCTGTTTATATGAGAAATCTAAAGTGTTCAAAACTCATAAAGCCAAAAGTAGAATGGTTATTCCTGGGGGATGGGAAAAGGGGAAATGAGGAGGTATTGGTCAAAGGGTACAAAGTTTCAGTTAGGCAAGATGAATGAATCCTAAAGATCTATTGTACAGCAAAGTGCCTATTGTTAATAATATTGTATTGTATACTAAAAATTTACTATGAGAATAGATTTATGTTAAGTATTTTTAATCACAAAATAATAACAAAGGTGGTAGGAAATTTTTAGAGGCAGTTGATATGTTTATGACATTGATTGTGGTGATGGTTTCATGGATACAGTCTTCAAACTTATGAAGTTGAATACATTATATATAACATTTTGTATGTCAAAAGTGTGTAGATGTACATCTAAATTTAAAATAATTTTTACTTAAAAACTATAGTACTTAGAAGTTTTCAGAGTATTTTCATGTTACCTCAATTGATCAGTGGAATGACTTTTTGGTTGGTAAGGTAAATAATATCATTCATATTCTACAAATGAAAACATGGAGTTTCAGAAAGAGTAAATGACATTCAGTGTCATAGACATTAATTTATTTGTTGAATAAGTGTTGTAATTCAGATTTTCTCAGTATAAATTGTTATTTCTGCTCTAATACATTGCCTATCAGAGAGAAAAAATTCTTTATTCATCTATTTAATAAGCAGATAAAATAGTGCCTCTTGTATTTCACTTTTGTAAAAGCAAATAAGATGTCAACTCTTGGAAAAGTACCCTTAGAGACAGTCTGGTATAGCCATCTTGTTTTGTAAATGGGGAAACCTGTAGTTATTAAGTGACTTGCCTGCGGTTTTCAGCTAGTAATTGCCAGAGCCAGGACTAGTATCTACATCTATCTTCTAGACTAGTCCATTGTTGCATAAGACAATGTTATTTAGGGCAGCGCCTGTGGCTCAGTGAGTAGGGCATCGGCCCCATATACCAAGAGTGGCAGATTCAAACCCAGCCCCAGCCAAACTGCAATAAAAAAATAGCCGGGCATTGTGGCAGGTACCTGTAATCCCAGCTACTCAGGAGGCTGAGGCAAGAGAATTGCCTAAGTCCAGGAATTAGAGGTTGCTGTGAGCTGTGTGATGCCACGGCACTCTACCGAGGGCGATAAAGTGAGACTCTGTCTCTACCCCCCCAAAAGAAAAAATGTTATTTAATGTTAATATCAAATGTAAATACCCTCGTAGTTACAATGATGGTTATGTATTTATTTTGTAAAATATGATAAATATCATTATGATCTCTTTGAACATAAGAGGAAAAACTGTGTGTTTTGTAATCTTAATAAAGATTTTATGTATTTCTAATCTTAATAAAGATTTTATGTAAACCTATTCTAGTTATCTAAAAGGCCATTTTGGGAAAATTTGTCTTGGTTTCAAATTCAAGCACCTAATATTGTATGCAACTGTTAATAGAGTTGGGAGAGTACCTACCAGGGTACAGTGTCGCTATATACAAAAGCCACTTTAGTCACTTGTAAATAATTCAGAAGTGTATTAGTTCTTCATACAGTTGGATATATTTAATTAAATCAAAAGGTAATAGAGATAATGTTTTCTTAATGTTAATATGAATCAGTGATTTCTCAAGTTAACAGTTTTGTACATGTCAAAGTAACATGTACACTAAACATTTTGGAAATATTTTTTAAATGTCATTTGCATATATGAGCAAATATTTTGTTTTTGTAATCAGTAAACTTCAAGTGGAAGTTCACTAAGACAGCATTTAGGAGAGACTTTGATAACCTTTATCAAATCTTTTGGATAATGGCTTAGGGGTTTAAGTCAGCCATTGTTTTATTTTAACACACTTTTTTAAAAAAAGTATCATTTTACCCATAGTCCCAGCTACTCGGGAGGCTGAGGCAAGAAAATCGCCTAAGCCCAGGAGTTGGAGGTTGCTGTGAGCTATGTGATGCCACAGCACTCTACCAAGGGAGACAAAGTCTCAAAAAGAAAAAAAATAAATGTATCATTTTAGTTTCCATTTTGTGGAATATTAAATCAATAAAGATTTTGCTTTCTTAATTATATTATCACAGAAATGTGACTAAGATTCTTGAATAATCTTTAAAACATTTTCTATGCATGAATTTGCTTGTATACCTTTAAAAACACACGTACAAATGACATTATACCACATGTGCTCTTCTATAGCCTACTTTTTTTCATCTATCTGTATCTTTGGCAATGTTCCATATTGATACATACTTTAGCTTTTAATTAATTTATTTTGGGACCACACCTATGGAGCATATTGCAAGTATAATTTGGATCTATCAGGTGTAGAGCATAAATGTCTTAATGTTGTAATTGAGTAAATGAGGTGAAAGCTATGTTGATTAGTAGAATGTAAGCACTCCAATTTGTACAAATGATTAACACATCGAATCCCATAATGGCATAAGTGTATGTATGATCTATGTACAAATGACTTAATTAAAAAAAAAAAGAATTATAAAAAATTTCTTTTCTTTTTTTTTTTTGAGACAGAATCTCACTCTGTTGCCCTGGCTAGAGTGCAGTGGTGGTTGTAGCTCATTGCAACTTCAAACTCCTACTAAACTTAGGTGATTTTCTTGCCTCAGCTTCCTGAATAGCTGGACTACAGGCATGTGCCACTGTACCTGGCTAATTTTTCTAGTTTTTTTTTTTTTTTGAGACAGAGTCTCAAGTTTTCACCCTGGGTAGAGTGCTGTGGTGTTATAGCTCACACCAACCTCAAACTCTTGGGCTCAAGCGATTCTCTTGCCTCAGCCTCCCAAGTAGTTAGGACTACAGGCGTCTGCCACAACAGCAGCTATTTTTTTTGTTGTTGTAGTTGTCATTGTTGTTTAGCAGGCTCAGGCCAAGTTCAAACCCGCCAGCCCCAGTTCATGTGGCTGGCACCCTAACCACTGAACTATGGGCACCCAGACTGTATTCTACCTTTTTAAAAATAAGCATAGTGTTTACTTGCCTGTTCTGTTACTTCATATATATCAACATCAACATCTTTTGTATCATTTGATTAATTTTATATAACAAAGACATCCTTTTAAGGATTTATACATATTTGTATTTATAATGTTAAATATAGCATAGTTTCTCTTTTCAATTTGAGAATGGTTTTATATTTAATTAAAGATTTTTATGTCTAATTAGATATAAAATTATAGTTTAAACTTTGACTATTATGAGAAATAGCCCATGGGTAGTGATATTTCTGGTAGAAAAAGAATATTCCATCTAGAAAAGTAGAAATTAACTTGAATTTATTCTTTATAGGGGAAATTTCTGGTTGTAGGAAATCCATTTTATTTTGATAAGCATTTATCATTTGCTGACTTTGAGAAGTATACTATAAAGACATTCTAAGAAAAACAATATGTTTTTCAGATTATGTCCTTTAATCTAGCAGGAGCTAAAAAAGCAGGTAGCATTATCATTTTCAAGATGAAAAAATTGAGGCTTAGGGTGGTTAACTTACCCAAGCTTACACACTATAGGGGAAGCTGGCCTTCAAATTAGGTTTGAACAACTTGAAAGCATGTACTCTTAATTATAATATTTTATTGCCCCTGATGTGGAGATTAGAAAGATATAAGCATAAGAAACAAGACAGAGGCCCTAGAATTACCAGGATTGAATGACATTTAGGTTCCTTTGTTTAAGTAAATTGAGATTTTTAAATATAGAATGCTTTTACAGTCAATAGTATTGTGTGATAGCAACACTTAAGCGTTTTTTTTTCTTTTTACAAATATTTATTGATTCATGTATGAGAAAACTAATCATGCATAAACCCCTCCCCAAAGAAATTACACGAGGGCCATATGCCATGCACATAAATAACTAAACATTATCACATAGGAAGTGATAAAAACAGAAAAAGTTGTAGACAAAATATAGTCAGCATAGCTCATCCCTTGTGAAGTTTAAATTCTTGAAATTTATAGACAGCTTTAAGTTTTCTTAAAGCTTTTCTTATGCATGTTAATTTTGACTGCAAATCAAGTTCAAACAAGATGTCTCTTGGTGTGAATGGTGCCTGTGGCATTCAAAACAAGATGTTGGTTTGGTGCTAACAATGAGATGCTTCTAGACATGTTATTTTTGCAAGCAAAAACTTGATCACACATGTTCATGTTATGTAACCTGACTTGAGTCTGTAAGCATCATGTGCTTTCTTCTCAATATTTTTCACAGTTGTGCCTGAAATAATTTTTACAAATGATGGGAACTAAAACCACCTTGGGTGAATTATTTTGTTTAGTAAGACACCAAAGAACATCCAGTAGATGTGCTATGTATCATAACAGTTCTTGAGATTGCTCTACTCCTCAATGGGCGCATTTCATTTCTGAGCGTTCTGCAGTTAAAGGATTATTTATCTCAAGAAACTGAGATTTAGAGAGTTCATAATTAGGCACGAATAAATCACCAATAAGTGTTAGACCTAGAACCTGAACCCAGTAGTTTTCAAATTATGTTCCAAAGACTATCTACACAGAGATACTTAAGGGACATTACCATAGGGCTAAGCAAGTACATAGAGGCTAGGCAAGGAGAACATCAAGCTCCACATCATACTTCTCTATTCTTTTATCTTTTTATGTTAATATATTAGACTTCAACGTAAAATTTAAAGAGAGGGTATATATACTTATAAATAGTCTGTAAAACACTATACCATGTTGCCCTTCTGTCACAGTAACTAAAACTGTGAGGGATCTAAAAAGGAAGTATAATAAGATATGTATGAGATTTACTCAAAGGAACTGATAGTATAGTTGGGGAGAGAAAAGTAACCTTCTTAAATATGAAAGAATGAAGCAATGTTGTGATGGGTACTGAGTATGTTTGCTGTAATAGAAAGGGGAGGGCGGAGCATTCAGGTACAATTTTGATGGGAAAAAATAAGACTAGTTGGCCTATAAAAGGTGGATAGTATTTAATTGGATAAAGGGGAGAAAGAAATTTGAGGGATTAAGCAGTTCAGGTGAAGGAACAGAGGTAAGAATTTGTGTATCAGTTTTAAGGGATGATGAAATTGGCCAGATGAAGAATTGGGGTGGGATAAGTAAGAAAGCCACAGAAAGCAAATGGAAGAGGCATTTGGCTTTAAAATAGTTTTTATTATAAGTTCTTGAATGGGGATGTTGTACAATGAATGTGAACTTTTGGAAAATTAGCCTGGCAGTTAAATCCAGGATAAAGACATAGTAGGGTGATGATTGTGGAGTAGATCAAACATTTCAAGAAAATAAATAGTAGAACTCAATGACTTGATGATGGACTGCAGCTTTTAAAAGGTTAGGCAGGGAAATTTTTAAATCTAATTAATGAAGCTTATTTATTTATTAATTGATTCAAAACTTTTGGGGGTACCTTTTATGTGCAAATTATTATGCTTGTCACTAAGAATACATGGATAAATAAGGATCCTATAAATAGAAATCTGTGCAGGCACCAAGGGAAGAATGTTCATTTTTTTCTTAGAAAAGTTAGTGATGGGGATTTGATATTAGGAGGGCTTGAACAAATATTGAAAATAGAAAGTAGCTGTTTCCATTGCTGGGAGAGCAAAAGGACAGAAAGCTCTTTAGGAGGGAGGGCATGTGAAAAGAACACACGCATAACACAGTTTGAGGAGACTCACACAGTTAAAATTAAATAAGTAGATAACGGTAGAGTAAGGGCGGGTACTGGAAAAGGTGAAAGACAGTAAAGGTAGTTGAGAATCAGATCACAGAAATTAGAGAGTTTGTACATTGTCTTATAGATTCTGGGATCTATTTAATGATTTTAAGTAAGAGACTGACAACAGATTTTCATTTTAGAAAAATCATTTTGTGTATCATTGTGGAGGATAGGTTGAGGAAAAGAGAATGGATATGAAGATACTTGTTAGGACACTGTTCTAATGATCTACTCTGGAAGGCTGAGGCAGGTAGATGGTCGAGTTCAGAGGTTTGAGACCAGCCTGAGAAAGAACGTGACCCTGTCTCTACTAAAAATAGAAAAACTAGCTGGGCATAGTGGCACATATGTAGTCCCAGCTACTCAGGAGGCCGAAGCAAGAAGATTGCTGAAGCCCAAGAGTTTGATGTTGCTGTGAGCTTATTATGCCATGGCATTCTACCCAGGGTGACAGAGTGAGACTCTGTCTCAAAAATAAAGTAAAATAAAAGGATCCAACTGGGAGAGGTAATGTAGGCCTGAAGTGAGGTAGTAGCAATGGGAGCAGAGAAGTACCAAGCACAGTGTAGGTACTCAATTAAATGTTAACTTTGTTGCCTGAATTTATATGTAGAATTTCATTTAACTTTGATGTTACTGTAATAGAATTTGAAAATTGGTTCCCTGAAATGGGTCCAAGTAGGTGTTTTGATAATTGTGGTGAGCAATTTCTTTATATTTTTATTAAAGATAATTCCAAGTTGGTTCCTATTATTATAGTACAGTTATAAACACCGTCTTATCCATAATTTTTTAAGATGAAAGGCTGCTAAAAATAGTACATTTTCATCTCCCTCTTTTGGTATTTTCTAAATAGTGATTATATTACATGTCTTTTATGAGTTAATTTTTCTTTGTACTTTGATGGTCCTGAAAGCATTTATTTTCAACCTACTTGATATTGTGATGACTTTAGTTCTTTCTTTCTCATTACTGCTTTAAGTCATTATTACATAATTCTACTCCTGCATTTACATTCTTATTTAGTGTTTTACTTTTCTACTTTTTTTTGGAGACAGAGTCTAACTATGTCCCCTTTGGTAGAGTGCCCTGGCATCACAGCTCGCAGTAACCTCAAACTCTTGGGCTTAAGTGATTCTCTTGCCTCAGCCTCCAAGTAGCTGAGACTACAGGCGCCTGCCACAAAGCCCAGCTAATTTTTGTTGCAGTTGTCATTGCTGTTTAGCAGCCCCTGCAAGGTTGGAACCCCACCATCCTGGGTGTATGTTGCTGGTGCCCTACCCACTGAGCTATGGGCACCGCCTACTCCTCTACTTCTAATGTGTTTTAATGTCTCACACTTTATTAAATAGATGCTCGACTATTTTTCCTTTTTTTCTTTATTTTTGTAGCTGTTTGTTAAAGGCAAGAACTACACTCTTAGGGTCGGAAGCGGTGGCTCATGCTTGTAATCCTAGCACTTTGGAAGGCCAAGGCGGGTGGATTGCCTGAGCTCACAGGTTCGAGACGAATCTGAGCCAGAGTAGTCTTCATCTCAAAAAATAGCTGGACGTAGTGGGGGGGCACCTGTAGTCCCAGGTACTTGGGAGGCTGAGGCAAGAGGATTGCTCAAGCCCAAGAGTTTGAGGTTGCTATAAGCTATGATGCCATGGCACTCTACCAAGGAGGGCGATAAAGTGAGACTTTATCTCCAAAAAAAGAACTACATTCTTTGCTCCTCTTTTATCAGTAGTGAATAAAAGAATGCTGGGTACTTTTATCTGGCCTATTTTGAAATTCTAATTACCTCTATAATGATATTTAGCTGATCTTTTATTATCTCTGAATGATCCATATATCACTGAAAAGCAATGCTAGAATCATACTTACTTTGCAGGCAGTAAAATTGAAATGGAAGGTGATTAGTCTGTCATAGTGGACTTATAAAAGGAAGAGAATTGGAGCTTTAATTCGTGTCTTCTCGAGAAGATCACTTGAGTCCAGGAGTTTGAGACCAGCCTGGGTAACATGTGAGACCCCTTCTCTACGAAGTTTTTTTTTAATTATCCAGCATGGTGACATGCATTTATAGTTCTAGCTATTCAAGAAGTTAAGCCAGAAAGATCACTTAAGCAGGAGTTTGAGGTTACGGTGAGCTGTGATTACACCACTGCAGCCTAGATGATAGATTGAGATTGTCTTTATAAAAAAAAAAAGAAAGAAAGAAAGAGAGAGAGAGAGAGAGAGAGAGAGAGAGAGAGAAAGAAAGAAAGAAAAGAACAGTCACACAGCTAATAAGTGGTATAGCATACATTTGAACTCAGTGCTGCAACTTCAGACCCCATACTCTTAACCGCAATACTATACTGTGCTGACGTTAGTATTTTATATTATTACTAAAAGAATAAGTAGAAGAAGTAAATTGAGACTCCCTTTTGATGTGCCTTCACACTTTTCTTCTTCCTCCTTCTTCTTTTTTCCTCCCTCCATCCTCTACTTCCTCCTTCTCCTTCCCCTCTTCTCTGCTGTTTTTTTTTTTTCTTTTAGCTTCCATATCTTTAGTGTCTTGTTTTACATTCCTATTTCTTTATCCTTTTCTACTCTTTTCTGAAAGAGTACCCCAGTCTGATCTTCTAATTCACTAAGTTATCTAACTGTACCCCTTCTGCTGTTTATCCTTATTTCAACTGTTATTTTTTATCTCTAATATTTCATTTTGACTCTTTTAAAAATATTTTTGTTTGATTTTCATATTGGTAATATCTTCCCTTATACACTCAGTTTCAATAACTCTACTTCAAATGGCATATGATGCCAGTTGTCACCCCAGGGTTGTCTGTGCAATTGCATACACATGTTTACTTGTGTCTATAAGTTTCAGGAATTCATATTTTCTTTAACCTTTTATAGTTTCTGCAGAATTGGTTTTGAGGGAGGGAGCCAGCAGCCATGCTGGTTCATCAAGTACTTTTGTTCATTTTATGGGAGTAATAATAGTATGTGCTTCATAGAGTTGTTATGAAAATTAAATATTCCATGTGAAGTTCTTAGAACAGTGCTGACATGCAACCATACATTTAATTTCACTTAAAAAAATTCTATATAAGGATGACTTAGACTTACATTCTAGCTATAGAATATATATATATATATATATTTTAAGACAGAGTCCCACTTTTGTCACTCACAGCAACCTCAAACTTTTGGGTTCAAGTGATCCTCTTGCCTCAGCTTCCCAAGTGCCTGGGACTACAGATGCCTGCCACAACACTTGGTTATGTTTAGAGTTAAGTTTAGAAACAGGGTCTCCCTGTAGTGTAGGCTGGTCTCTAACTCCTGAGCTCAGGCAATGTACCGGCCTCCCAGAGTACTAGGATTAGAGGCATGAGACACCCCTCCTGGCCTTAGAGTACTGTTTTGTTATTTTAAAATGTAGAGCTAACCAGAGGGGAAAAGGATACTGACCTTCCTTTTTTAAGAGTTTGAGCTGTCCCAAGATTCTGTTATACAGGGTAACCATAAAGTTCGTATAGAATTTTAAATTGCACACTATTTCAAATTGCACACAAACTTTATGGCCACCCTGTATATTCTAATGTTTTCTGTCTCCCTTATTATAAAGAAAATTTAGAAAATAAAGACTGGTTAATTTTGAAAAAAAATTTCCTATTTTGAAAATTTTCAACCTAGAAAAATAAGGATACTCATATACTCTGGATTTAGCAAATATTAATGTTTTGCCACATTTGCCTTATCTATTTTCTTGAAATATTTTAAGTTACAAGCATTATGGTGTTTCACTTGTATATACTTTACTATCTAAAATAGTAAGATATTTCTTATATAATCACAGTACCATAAAATGTATTACTTCTTTCCAAATTTCAGAATATTATAGTGGGACATACATTTTGGTTACATAACTTGCATTCGTACATTTTATTTTAAGTCAAAGTTAAAAATGTGCCCTTCACCCAGAATATGTGCATTGTACACATTAGGTATGAATTTACTCTACCCCTTCCCCCAACCTACTTGATTTTTGTTGATTTTTACTTCCATAACACGTACACATAAGTGTTGATTGACTAGTTCCAACTTAGTATTAAGCACATATAGTGTTTGTTTTTCCATTCTTGTGATATTTAGAATGGTCTCAAGTTTCATACAGATTGTTATAAAAGATAATAGATCACCACTTTTTATGGTTAAGTAGTAGTCCATGGCATACATATGCTACGTTTTAGTAATCCATTCATGTATTGATGGGCACTTGGGTTGTTTCCATGTCTTTGCAGTTGTTCATTGTGCTACTCTAAACATTTGAATGCAAGTATATTTTTGATAAAACATCTTTTTTTCCTTTGAGTAAATACCTACTAGTTGGATTGCTGAATCAAAAAGTAGGTGTACTTTTGGTTCTTTGAGATATCTCCATCCTACTTTCTATAGAGATTGCACTAATTTGCTGTCCCACCAACAGTGAATGAGTGTTCTCTCATTCAACAGTGAATGAGTGTTTCTCTTCACATCCATGCTAGCATCTTTTGTTTTGGGACTTCTTGACATTCTCTTGGGAGTTAAGTTATATCTGACTGTAGTTTTGATTTGTAGTTCTCTGACAATTACCTAACTTCTTAACTCTCTAACAATCTCTTAAGAGCACTTTGATATTCAAATTATCTCAGTTGTCCCCCAAATTTCTTTTATATCTGCATTGTTCACATAAAGATCTACTCAAGTTGCACATACTGCATTTGTTTGACTCTCTTAGTTATGCCTCTTTTAATTTAATGCAGCGACTTCTTCCTACATTCTGGATTTGTTTATTTCCTGATGGTATTTTAAATTTATTCTTCTATCTCTGATATATTCTATAAAGTGGAAATGAGAAGTTACATCTAAAGACAGTTCAATTTATGTCAGATATTTGGGGCAAGAATGTTTCACAGATGTGTCCAAATTAATATATATATATATATATATTTTTTTTTTTTTTTTGGTAGAGACAGAGTCTCACTTTATCGCCCTGGGTAGAGTGCCGTGGCGTCACACTGCTCACAGCAACCTCCAGCTCTTGGGCTTAAGCGATTCTCTTGCCTCAGCCTCCCTAGTAGCTGGGACT
>CAUYON010055971.1:0-33098 GCA_963573935.1 Arctocebus calabarensis
GAAGTGGAACACATTATTCTTAGTAAAGCATCTCAAGAATGGAGAAGCATGAATCCCATTTTTTTGTTTGTTTGTTTGTTTTTGAGACAGAGTCTCAAGCTGTCATCTGGGTAGAGTGCCATGGCATCATAGCTCACAACAGCCTCCAACTCCTGGGCTCAAGCGATCCTCTTGCCTCAGGTTTTCTATTTTTAGTAGAGATAGGGTCTTGATCTTACTCAGGCTGGTCTTGAACCTGTGAGTTCAGGCAATCCACCCGCCAGAGTGCTAGTATTATAGGCGTGAACCACTGCACCCAGCCTGTATTTTAATTTTTAATATTGGCAAACCATTCTGTTACTTCGACAGAGGGAGGTACTCAAGCAGCCTGTCCCACGCACAGATGTTAGCGAATGTCCTAAAAGCTGAGCAATGGCTCCGCCCTGACCAGTGAGACAAGTAGCGTCTCCTCTGCTTCTCTCCTGCAGTCAGGAGGAACGGGATTCCTTCCCTCAACACATCATCGAAGCTCTTATGTTGTGGAGTAATACATTATCGAACACCTGCTTATATTCTATGCTCAAAATAGGCCTCTGTGTAAGACTTAGCTGGAATATGTCTTCTTGCGAGAGAAACACCGTGTGACTATAAACTAAAGATGCAAAGAATGGAGGGGGTGTATGTTGATAAGTCATATTTCAGAAGCCTGAAGTGTGTCTGGGCCACTTTTTACCAGCTGTCCAGCATCTTAAAGTGCTGTCCACAGAGTATTTCATTTAGTTCTCACATCAACCAGAGGAGCAAGGGCAGAAGGGCTGGGCCCAGAGCTGAGCACTTGGGACGACAGAGCTCCAGGGGCCGTGGTGGTGTTGGGTCAGACTCTAGTCTCCTGGTGCCTGTCACATTGCTGCCAGGGTCCTGATGGAAGAAGCGCCAGGGCCATGGTGGGCGTAGAAAGCACACGTGGGACGGGAGAGTAAGAAGCCAATTCCCCGGAGAAGGCTCAGGAAACTGAAAGTTGCTTTCCTGGGCGTGTTTAACACTGTAAGGAAGGGCATGGCCTTCCCAGGGAGGCCGAGCCTCTCACGGCCTGGGAGAGGCTTTGGGGGACACTGTGCCAGGCCTTGGGGAGGAGGTGTTGTTCACAGCCCGGTTCTGGCCGAGAGAAAGATGCACAGGGAGGGTGGGGGTGCGGCCAGGAAATTCTGGGGAAAAGGCCCAAATTTATACCAGTGTAAGGAGGGCAGGGAGGGACAGGTAAGGACAAGCTTTTGAGAGAGCTGTCTACTGGGTGCCGTGGCAGCAAATCCCCAGGCGAGCATGAAGTCAGGTCCTGGATGTCTCTCTCTTGCTTTTCTAGGAGTAGAGGGAGATGATGTTTGTATGTTCCCCATCATAGCCTGAGCAAATCTCTCCCCAGAAAGTTCCTTGCAGATAGTAACTTTTTCTGCTACTTAATTTTTCTACATTTACTAATAATACTAATGATACTCACCTCCGCCTCCCCACACTAGTTAGAACAGAAATGGCTTTACATGTTCTGTGTCTTGGTGTGGTGTGTGAAAATCAATCCGTTATGGAGAAAATCGGGTGTACACAGGCTATATATGTTTGTGAGTGTGTGCAAGTGTGTATAGTACGTATAACCAACATCAACATTTTATCTAAATGCTCTTTTTTCTTTACAAAAGGTTTAACACGCATCCTACACCAGGCTCAGCAAGAATGTATGTGAGTGTGTATGTCAGAGTGTGTGTGCATGAGTGTACATGTGAGAATGTGTGAGTGTATGTGTGTGCAAGTGTGTGTACATGTGCGTATGTGTATGCATGTGTGAGCGCATGTATGTGTGTTCATGTGTGTGTACATGTGCGTATATGTGTGCATGTGAGTGGGCGCATGTATGTGTTCACATGTGCGTATGTGTGTGCATGTGAGTGTGAGCGCATGTATGTGTGTTCACGTGTGTGTACATGTGCGTATGTGTGCATGTGAGTGTGAGCGCATGTATGTGTGTTCACGTGTGTGTACATGTGCATATGTGTGTGCATGTGAGTGTGAGCGCATGTATGTGTGTTTACGTGTGTGTACATGTGCCTATATGTGTGCATGTGAGTGTGAGCGCATGTATGTGTGTTCACATGTGTGTGTACATGTGCGTATGTGTGTGCATGTGAGCGCATGTATGTGTGTTCACGTGTGTGTATATGTGCGTATGTGTGCATGTGAGTGTGAGCGCATGTATGTGTGTTCACATGTGTGTGTACATGGGTGTATGTGTGTGTGTGCATGTGAGCATATGAGAGCAATATGTTTGTGAGTGTGTGCAAGTGTGCATACGAGCGTGTGTGTTTAGGAGCAGATACAGAAAGCTGGGAGGTTTACCTGCATTCACAGGTACACTCAGGACGATTCCAAGAGACATCAGGGTGGGATAAGTAACGGCGATTCCAAAATTTAACACAACATTGAACGCTGAAATAAAGAAGGCAAGAAACAGGTGTTACTCATGACCGCCCTGGAACCTGCCTCCTGGCTGGCCTAGCTGACCACGGTTTCTCTGATGAGGCAAGAGCCACAGCAGCTACAGTAACCTTTGTTCTGATTCTGGGGAGGTTCCTCTGGGGCTCCAGGGTTTGGGATTAGGGACAGACAACTTGACTGCTCAGGCCCTCTGTTCCCTGAGTTTTGAAGAAGAGAAAAGAAATTTGGAAAAGGCGGCCAGTGAGAAGGCACTAAGAACGCTTTGCTTTTCTCTGCTGCCAGCGGGGCTTCTGGGAGAAGGGCGTGAACGGGAGCTTTGGAATCTGTGCTGTTAGAGGGAAACTAGGCGAGGCACCCCCTTGGTTGCTTCCTCCTGTTCTAGTAAGTAATACTAGATTTATTCTGAGGAATGGAGATGATGACCATCACGGTGTTAATAATCATGAAAACTGATGGCCCTCACTGAACCTGAACAAGACATCCATGTGTGTTAAGTTACCAGCCATCCACGAGGGCTCTGAGTTCACCACTCAGAGCAGCAGCGGTGTCCCTGCTATAGGGAATCTGGTTCTAGAATTAGAATCCAGGGTCCTTATTTCCAACACTACTTTGTGAAACACAAAGATCTTAGAAAGCAAGGAAACTTCGGAAGGACAATACACACTGTTTTTCTCCTTCGGGGCACAGGTTTCCAAAGAGTCCCTGTCAGTCATTTCTCTGTGGGGATTCTGGGCAGGGCGATGGCCACTTACTCAATAAGAGAACTGAAAATCCACAGAGGTTTCCCCAGGGAATGTCACCAAAGGAGCTCCAGTATTCCACTTTGGTAAAGTAGAGGATGACAGGAATGCAGGTGATGAAGAGGATGTTAAACACACCCAAAATGGACAAAAATAAGGCGGCTTCTCCAAACTTAGCACTGCCCAGGAGGAGCTTGAACAAAACCTGCAGGAAAAGCAGAGGAGGAGGGTGAAGGGTCAGCTCGGACGCCCAGCTGGTACAGGCGAAGAGGGTGCCATGTTCCAGGGCCACTTGACAGGGTGTGGACTGTGCGTCACTCTCTGACCGTGCACACGGCGTCTTCAGGGGAAACAGGTTTCACGCAGGTCTGTGTTGTGTTCATGATGCCACATTAATCAGAGATCCACACATGTCTGCCACGATTGCACGTCCTCTCAGTCCCTAAAAATGGATCCCTGACCCGGTGCGACAAGTTTGAACATCTCCCCTAAGTGAAAGGGCTTTGGTTGTAAAGATGTTTTCTATTTAGTGGAGGTGAGAGACTTTGTCACCTCTTTTCCATCCAGTCACCTCCCTACCAGGGATGGCTTTAGTGGGAGGCACCACACACTTATTTTCTTGCACCTGTTCTTATTTGTACATCATTTCAGGTCCTTGAAGGGAGGAAGCGGGACAAATGTGATGCAAGTGGCCAGAAGCAGAACTTGGAGCTGCTTCTGTGTCCGCTGGCCTGAGGCCTGGTCTGAGCCCCTGCACTGATGTCCCCCCCTTCTCTGGCTTCCTCCATGTGTGTTCAGGTGTCCCCTGGCACGTGAACAGGAGGTACAGAAAGGGAAGTCACCAGACTCCCACCTAGGAGTCCTGGATAACTCACAGGCAGCAGGGGAGATGGAGACAGATGTGAACAGTGCGCTGTGCTTGCGCGGACAGTGTTTCTGCACGCTCGCTCCTCCTGAGCGCACAGCTGATTGAGCACAGTGGGCTGCAGCTTTGTACTAGTTTCCACCTTTGGACAGTGGCTTTGAAGCCTCAGGATGACACTCAATTATCAGATCACCCCAGTGACGGGTGTTCCAGAGGAACAAAATGATGTGTGTGTCTTCCTTTGCGGCAGTGAGGGCAGGGAACTGACGGAGAATAGGAAGCTAGGGTTATCTCACTTTCCCAAAACCATCGCACACGGCTCCCCGGAGCGGGGGAGGAGATGCTGCTTTTTTGGACTTTGTACAGAGCTTGCTTCTCTCTAGCCATATCGTCTGGGTCCCCCCCACATGGCAGGGAAGTCTCACAACCAAAATCGCACTTCTCATTGAGTCCTCCGGATCAGTTTTCCAACTTGGGGACCTGAAATTATCTGCCTTCTCTTCTGTGGATCTAAGGAGAGGCAGAGAGGAGAGGGGAGGGCACAGCCCGGAAGGGGTGACCAGGATGAAGCACCCGATTGAGGAATAAAAATTTGTCTCCTCTAAACCTGTGTCTGGGAAGCACTTTCCAATGATTCCCAGCATTTTGTCAAAAATATTTTATAATTCCCCATAGTATGTGTCGTGCCTTTATTTATTCCGTTCACAAGGCTTGAAATGCATATGGGTTCATATTTAGCATTGACAGCTACAGAAACTGCGTGGGTAAAGATTTGCAGAATAAAGCTGTATCAGGTACCTAAGTCTGCAGGCCCCCCGAGGCTGCCAGGTGGGAACTCATCTGAGCAAACACAGGGACAGGCCCTCGGGCCCCTGGTTCTTCTCCAGTTCCTGTCCAAGCAGTGAAGTCAGGAACCCGACTCTGCCTACCCACCTGCTTTATCTCAAGTGCTACACTTATCTGACCATGGATGCAAACGTCCAGAGAGTCCTAACCCAGAGCAGCCACATACGTCCATTGGCCATCGGTGGAAGTCTCCATCTGCTTCGTGTGCATTGAAAACAGCTACTTGTCAGCCTGAGCAAGAGCAAGACACGTCTCTACTAAAAATAGGAAAATTAGCGAAGTGTCGTGGCAGGTGGCTGTAGTCCCAGCTACTCGGGAGGCTGAGGCAGGAGGATCTCTTGAACCCAGGAGTGTGGGGTTGCTCTGAGCTATGACACCATGGCAGTCTACATGAGGTAGCAGAGACACTTTCCTCCAAAAAAAAAAAAAGTAATAAAACCACCCAAAAAACAAAAGAGAGAGAGAGAGAAATTAAAGAAAACAGCGGCTTGTCTCTAAGCACAGGCACCATCAGAGCCTCCCGCAAAGTAGGCAGCACCAGGCGTCTGAGGCGGGGGAGGGCCCCCACCGTACCTTGTAGAGGGCGGACATGGATGCGGAGCCCACGACCAGCGCGATGCCGATGACGGAGTGGCTGTGGAAGCCGTCAGCATAGGTCATCATCACGATGCCAGCGATGGCCAGGATGGCGGCTACAATCTGAGCAGAGGGAAGAAAAAGACGGTCAGGGGCGTGGCGGCAAGTCAGATGGACCCGGAAGGGCCAAGAAGCTAAAAACACGCGTGGGGTTCAGCCATGTGACAGGTGAGTGGGGGCCCCTTCCCAGTCTTCCTTGGGAGAGGAATCGGCAAAGGCTGACCCCTGTCCAGATTGCTTGTCACTGTTTAAAGGGGGCACTCAGCAAAGCGTGGCATGAGGGGAGAGCCAGAGACACTTGCCAGCGAGGAGCAACTTAGCAGCAGGTGGGGGCCAGTCCCTGGGATTCTGGGCAGCTTGGGAAGGAGGTGCTGATGGACACTGCCCTCCTCACAGCATAGCTGGTCAGGACGGGGCCTGGCGGACAGTCCCTGTGCAGGACCTGGAAACGACCTGAGTTCTTCCCCAACCTCTGAAACTGCCTAGTGTGGCCTTGTCTTTATACATTTTATAACAGGGAAGGGGCCATGAGGGCAGCAGGTCTTGTCCCCTTTTCCCATGCCAGCTGTGGGGCCCGACAAAATGTCACCTGCCAATCAGGGCTCCCAACAATGCCCCAGCCCTGGAGGTGCAGTCCTGGTCCCTAGCAGCTGCAGGCCTTCTGCCCCCAGCCCCAGCCACTGTCCTCAATCTCACGATCGGTCCCGCTACTGACTCCTCAGGTGGCACAGAGAGCTTTGTGGAGATGTACACAGTACCGGTGTGCAAACAAAATGGCTACGCGTGAATAAATAGGAGGCAAACTTTCTGGGACACTTATTACCCTAAGGAGAAAAATGCACCAACACAGAAAATAAACACGGGTGGCCGTGGGGCTGCATCAATGTCTCCGGGAGGGAGGTGGGGAGCGGGGGTGTCAGCAGAACAAATGGATGCGGTAGAAGTTTCAAGCCCTGGACTGTCTTAAGAGTTTCATCCCTCTTACGGAGCTCTCCAAGTTGACTTCCGCTATCTGTAACAATACCAAATAACTAACATTTACTGAGGGGCCACAGGATAAGTGTTTTCTATATATTTCCCCTTTTAGCCTCGGAATAGGTAGATATTGTCACCCTCCCTCATTTCCTAGACATGAAGACCCAGGCTCAGAGAGGTTCTGTAACTTGCTCTAAGTCACACAGCTGTTGCGTGGAAGGGCGGAGACACACATTTCAGGTCCGTCTGATCGCAAAGTTGGTGCTCATGTATACAAACAGGAAAGTATGATTCCCATAGCGAGCTATTGCCCACTATACTCCTAGAGTGTCTGCAGTACGTTTTTGGATTAGTAAAAAGTAAAGTGGTTGAATCCCACACAGTAGCCTGAGGCCTATGCTTCTCCTAGTGTAAAGCTCGTGCGATATTTCCACATAGCGCCTGGGACGCGGAGGCCCTGGCGAGAGCAGATGGTTCTGAGGTTCTAGAGAAGGGGCGGCCCCATCGAGTCCCTTCTGGTCTAGAAATTCATTTGTAATGCATTGTTCTGCATCACATATCCGCATATATTTCACATCCAACGCTACGTGTACTGTGTACAGCTGCTCATGAAAAGAAAGAAACAGACACAGCCAGATAGTAAGTGAACCGTGACACCCCGCCCCCTGCGCCCCCAACTGGGTAAGTAAAGGAAAAGTAAAAAGCAGGGAGGTAAAGGGGTGCTTTCTGATCCAGAGAAACGGGGGCAAGGATGCTGCTAGGAACGCTTCAGCCTGGGTGGCACCAGAGGTACCGGCGAGAAAGAGGAAGAGAAATAGAAGGAAAGAACAGAAGGAAGAAAACAGCAAAATCTCAGAGATTTGGCACCTGAGTCTTTCCAAACTTATGGCTGGGCTGAAGTTGGAGGAAGTGCAGAAGAACAGGGGTTATTTTTTTTCTGAAGATTTGCAGGGCAGATTTCCAACCTCTTCCTCTCTCTTCTCTATTGATTAAATAATAAATGGCTAAAGCTCCTGCCCGAGCTGTGCTGTGAGAAGAGCTGGGGAAGAGGCAGGGTGTGTGTGCGCATGGCTGGCCGCTGACCTGTCATTCAGCCAAGGACATGAATGTCAAGCCCCTTCAGTTCACTGCAGCAGGTGGGCCGGGGACGGAGGTCCCCTCAGCCGTACCTCCTGGTCCCCTCTGGGGGTCCCGGCCACAAGTCTCAGGGTCAACACACCTGGCTGCAGGTCCCCCACTCTGGTCATCAGCAGCCTTGCCAGGACATGACCCGAGTGCTGAGAGGTAAGCTAGGGGCTCCCTCCTCGCTCTCAGTTCCCCTGGGAGCACAAAAGATTGGAAGCGTACCCTGCAGCTTTCAGGGCAGAGCCAGGAATCCTTCTCCTTAGCCTACAATTCCTTTGAAGGTTCCAGTTCTGTCTTTTGAAAAAATTAAGTGCATATTTTACATTTCACATCCTAACAAATCTGAGTTTCCCAGTTTTCACAGAAAAGCATTCCCTTGCCTATTTCCTAAAATGAACTCTCTGGAAGGCCAGTCAAGTTCGTCCTGTGGTTTCACAAGCTCCTCCCACGTGCACCGCCTCCCTCCAGGCGTCCCTGGGGAGGGCGCTGAGTCTGTGTACGCAGTAAGGACAAGGGGCTTGTGCTCTTTCCCCTGTCCCCATGCTCTCCACTGGACTATCCTGAAACAAGGACTGACAGGGAATAGTGGCCTGAAACTGGTGACAGCCACCATCTCACTTCATCTGGGGAACACTTCATTAGTGACCAGGAAGCAATGGTACCCTGAAGGGCACCCGGACCTGGACACTTCTGTTTCGCGTCCTCAGGTTGTCACCTGGCATGGTGACTCAGTGTCCTACCCACGGGGCTCTGGGTGCGGAGTCCCGGCCACCTAGGCATTAGTTAGCAATGCACCCTACCCCGTACTGCATCTACTTTATGGGGGGTAAAGGGAGGGGGGACCCTCGAGCCATATGGAGAGACAAGGAGGGTTAGTGGGGTCTAACCACCTTTCAGACTGCGGTTTCTCTCATGTTGGGAAAACTGATGGGCTGCATATCTCTGCCAGATAGAACCCCATGTGGATGTTTTTGATTAGTACAGTTTGAGGCAATTTTACAGAAGGAAAAGATGGTTATTCATTTATTTTGTGTGTGAGAGTAGAGATGGGGTCTTGCTACTGCCCAGGCTGGTCTTGAACTCTCGCCCTCAAGTGATCCTTCCGTCTCAACTTCCCAAAGTGCAGGCATTACAGGCTTGAGCCACTGCGCTTGGACTGAATGATTTTTTAAGTACATTTCCCCCCAACTATTTCCCCCCCAGCTTCTGGACTGCTGTCACCAACTCAAGGGGTATTCGAGTTTGGTGAGAATCACGAGATCTCTCATCTACTCTTCCTATTTCTGAGTGGAGAGAGGCCTGGACTGTGAGCTCTATCAGCTCCCTGTCCTCTGCGTCCTCCCCAGGGCTGGGCTCTGGTTGCAGGGGACAGCCTCCCACACAAAGGGGAGTCAGGATCCAATACTGTACCATTCAGAGATGGCTCCTGTTGAAACCCTGGAAATGATTTTGACTGTTAGAAACATCAGCTAGAAACTGATTGAGGTGGGAACTGATCTTGGAGAAAGGACCCAGGTGGATGATCTCGTAGCTCACCTTTTTGCTCCTTCACCCCTGCTGGTTTGAAAGCCCTCATTGTGATGGGTGGTTATGAATGGCCTTGAACAGTTAGAGAATCCCATCTTCCATTTCCCCTGACATGGAGACTGGGGTGGTCTCGGAGCATCTGACTGCAGCTAGGTGGGTGTCCTGCCTGTGAGACTCTACCCACTATCATCCTATGGTTGCTTCTGTCATCCAAAACTGCCTCCTTAAATGTTCGTCCACTTCTGACCCTGCCAACAGAAAAATCGGACTGGTCCTCCAACCCCTTCTAGAAGAAGGAATATCAAGAACAAGAACATTGAGAAAATATAACATTACTGAGTTTTATGTGCCAGGCATGCATCAACTTATTTTATCCTCACAACTCATCAGTGAGATGGATGTGAATATTCTGCCCATTTTAAAGATGAAGTAACCAAGAGATGTTTGGTAATTTGTTCAAAGTCCAATGAGAAAGGAACCAAGATCTGCAGCCTAGTCACTAATGTCCTGCCTGGTGCACCTCGCTGCTGCACTAGGACCTCTGACCTGCAGAGCCAGGGCTTGCATGCAAACAGCGACTCACAGGCCAGTTTGGGCTCCTTGTGAATAGACATCCCTGCAACTCTTCCTATTCTGATATTCTGATGCCATAAGTGTCTGGGATCACAGCGCATCGTAGGACAGACACATTTGCTTCTATTTGCATCTGTCCGTGTGACTGGGACCTGCTGAAGTCTTCCAGGAACCGCAGCCCTTGCGGTTTGAGTGACTGCCTTAGTAACACCAGTCTCCTGTGCAAAACGTTTCACACGTGTTAGACTGAGCCCGCATCGTGGCTTTCACGTGCGACTCTCAAGTTCATATTGCTTGGTCCTCTACAGTTTTCGGAAATTAGCTGCTGGAAGGTGCCAGCTACCCCAGCGCTCTGAGTGGAGTCTGAGCAAGCCCATGCACCAGTACCATCCCAACTTGGACCTAAATCTCCACCTGTTTATCAAAGAGAAACTTTCACTCTGGCAAGCTGCTGGTGTCTCCTGGATTTTGCTGACCCTGAACTCTTGGAGAAAAGAGGAGGGATGTGCATCCCAATTCTAGGGGCAGCTCTTCCATATGGCCACACACAGCCAAGGGGAGTAAGGCTTATTACAGAGACCTACCCTGCACAGTGCTCTGTAGTAACACAACTCCATCACCAACTCTGGCTCCTTGGAGCTCCATTTCAGAGCTAGCTCAGGCCCAAAGGCTTCACCACAAACTTTGCTCAGATACAGTGGTCAGCACAGACTGAACCAGTCAAGTGGCCAGCAGGGCCAGGCTCGGTCATCGTCCAGGGATGACCTGTCTCATCTCTTATCCGTGTATAAGAGATGAGACACAAAGAAAAGGTCTAGAAATACCATAATGCTCTCTGTGAGCCTATGAGTATTTTTCATACCTCCTTCTCTTAACCTCAAAGAAATTATTTTCTTCTGCTAGAAGCAGAATTAACCTTGACACTCCTCCTTTGGGTCTCATTTGGAACTTGTGGGAGACATCACAATCATACCCAAAAGGTCCACGTGTTTGGGTCTTTGCATCAAAACAAAGTGAAGAAGGGCCTGCATCAGCGGCAGTGGGGCCCGGGACTGGTCTTCAGCGTGGAACCAGGCAGGCTGTCGGGGGGTCACTGCTGGAACTACCTGCGTTTCTTGTAGATGAGGTATTAGGTCATTTATTTGCTGACAGCTTCCCTGGGTGGTAGCGCAGGGATTGAGTTTTTATTCCAAAATTAGCACTAAGCCTCAAAAACAAACTTTTCCCCTGCTGCAAGCTAAAAATACAACTCAGCAGTTGACTCATGTCCCCACCGCTGTTTGGGTAACTTAGGTGGGTGTGGATCTACCATTAGGGTGATGTCACTGTTCCAGGACAGTGAGCGAAGGATGGAGGTAGAGGAGCCCAGGTCTGCCCTGCTCATATACAGGCTTAGCTTTGTAAGAGGAGTGAGCGATGCTTTCTAGTTACAAAAGCTGCCTGGCGAAATGTACTTGCAGCAAGGTGAAGATGGGGGCAGTAGTAGCTCATGGCCACCAGAGGGAGCCAGGCAGAAGTCACTAGGACTGTCCATGCTAAATGTCACCTGTTCCCTTTATTCAGGGCGGGACCCTTCTATGTTTCAGCTGGTCTTTGACAGCACACTTACCCTATTTCACACAACTATTATGAAGCGTGACTAGCTAAACTTGGCTAGCTTTTAATGTAGTTGACTAAGTCTTGGTTGTAGGGTGTAAAATGATGGGGATAAAACTTCATTTCCCCTTTGTCTGCAGCATGAAGTGAAAGTGACCCTTTGCAGCCTGGATGAATCGTGAGTGTGCCTGGCTCACGCTGGCTGTGTACGTGGTCCAGGCAAAGGGCCGAGACCGCATGCACGCGTGGGTGCCGGAGGAGCCTTCGTATTTCACACACACCCTAATCAGAGAGGGACAACTCTAGCAGAACGCTCCAGGCTGCCAGGCACAGTCACGCCACACACTGCAGCCTGGGAAGCCGGCCATGGTGGAGGGGTGAGCGCACAGAGAGCGGAGCGCGTTGCCATTCCCAGGCTGGGTCCCCGACTGGCACACACTTTAGGGAATGCTTGTGGAAATGCTTGAAATGAAAGGTGCTTTAATGAATGCTTGTCTAGTATGGTTTGCAAGCAAGAAAGTTTGCAAGGCACACCAAGCACCAGCCCTCTGCCGGGCTCTGTTTCTGCTGCGAATCAGAAGGAAAGTGGTCAGCAGCTTATGCTCATGGTCCAGCACATGGAGCTAAGCAAGCCAATGGGCAGGTTTTGGCTGACATGACTGAGTGAGGGAGGAAGACAGATAATAAGGAACTTACCCTCACTCCCATGAACCTGTCCCTGAGAACGATCCATGAGAGCAAGAACACAAAAGCTTTGTTGCAGCAGAACAACACGGAGACATCCGTAGTGTTTATTTTCTTTATTGCATGTAAGTACAGGTAGTTTGTGAGTGTCCAAAGAACACCAAAGGGTGCTGCCTTGGTAAAAAACACCTTCAAAGTCAAGCCATTGTCTCCAAAAAATCGACAGCATTCCCTAAAACAAGGAAAGAGAGGCAGTGTTATTATATTCTTGGGTTTAGACAGACCAGTTTTTTCCTATAACCAGTTTGTTTTTTAGCAACCATAGGAAGGGGTAGGGTCTTTTTATTATTTTTAATAAATACCTTTCTACTAAAGCTCTTGAACCTATTACTCTAGTCCACTGCAGAAAACGTTGCACAGTGGTCTGACATTGTGGATTATTCCTTCTGTTCATGTTGAGTTTGGAATCGACAGTTCTACCCAGAAGGTAACGTTGGGATCACCTGACCTAAAGGTCCAACTCTGGGATGACTGACTGAGGGATTCTGTCACTTTATGAGTAAGAGAAGGAAGTCGTCATGTCTTTTTTGGGAGGGAGGAAAATGGTGATGGAGAAGGATGGATACTTGAAGAGACCTTATTGACGCTTATTTAAAAAAATACATTTTTACCCTAGATTGGAATTGTCTTTGAGATCAGGTAAGAGCAGTCACTTCTTGGGTGCACCTAACACATTTTGACTATGACACAAATAGTGTAAATTCTCTACGTGCATTTTCTCCATGAGGCCATTTTTAGAGCCTGCTTTTCCACTGTGTGGAAGTTCATGTTTCTGCTTCTCTAATAGACTATTTGCCACAGGAAGAATAAGCATACCCAGGAGTTTGGGGTCTTAAGAGGGAATTAGATGAGGGATCACCTGCAGAAGAAAGTCTTTCAATGCCATGATTGATTCTAGGGGAAGGATCCACCTTCCACATGCAGAAGGGGGAAGGAGAGAAGGCTGTGGGTCACAGGCCGGAGAAGACCCAGCAAGAAGGGCTGGGTCTACAGAGAGCGGCCTGTTTCCTTGACCTTCAGGGAGTGAAGATCATAGTTCTGTTGGGCTTGCTGAGCTAGGCAAGGTGACAGATGAGCGAGGACGCACTGCTCCTGTAGGGGACCCTGGCCAGGCTCACAGTCATGGTGCTGCCTGGCCACAGTGGGTGATGAGCCAGCCAAGCTGGGACAAAGCTCATCCGTGATTTAGATGTAGACTCAGGCCTAAATGAACCACCATGAGAGCAAAAGCAAAGACACCACTTGAATAAATCAAACACACTGAGGGGACTGGAATAGCTTCAGCCTGTGCACTTTATATTAAATGCAGAGATAAAGGAGGAACACTAAAAACAATAGTCAGAGGGAACCGGCTAAGGTTTTTAATTTAACCTTGTTATCTGTTGTTACTATTAATCTAAAAGGAAATTTGCCTTTGTTTGTTATTCAATGATGGGATATTCAAAGAAGAAAGAGAAAACTTATTAGAGAAAAGTATGAGAGGGTGGGAGATTGGTAGAGCAGAAATACTATTTTGTAGGGTATGGTACAGTTTTGCCATTTTTCACCGTGCTCAGAGTCCTATGTTGCTTCTAAACAAACTAGCACCGGGTAAAACATTCAAATCACTAAGTTTGCCATGAAACCAATTCAACTAAATTGATTCCATTTGGGGTTTATACAGACACAGCTCTGTCTAACAGGTAGGCTGATATTTCTGTTTGCCGTGTAATTTTCATACAGCATCTCAGCTGTATTTCCTGTGCTGTTTGCTCAAGCCCTATTTGCAGAAGTCTTCATTCTCTCAGGGATGGTGACCATAAAGGGTGCCCTCCTTCATTTTTGTGATTATGGTGGCTACAAAGTGATGGTGATCCCTTGAGTATGACCAAAAGGCTAAAAAAAATAATTCATGTTGTGGAAGAGGACTAACCAGACAGCTTACTTCCTCTCTGAAAATCTACATTTGAGAAAAGTTTTCAATTAGCAATAACTGTGCCTCGGATGAACCTCATTGGCTACGATACTGCCACTGCGCAAAGCTTGAAAATCTGCGTCTGACTCCTTCCAAGCCTGCTGGTTGTAGAAGAGGTGGGGCAAGACTGGACTTAACATTGATAGCCCAGGTTGCCTGAAATGGGGAGGGAAGTGGGGATTCCATCATGGCAGAGCTCTGTTGGCCCTTTCATGACTCATGGCCAGAGGATCAAGGCTGAGGGTGGTGGATCTTGGTACTAATGAGATCAACATGATTGGCTTCCTGAGCCAGTGAGCTTGTGTTTACAACCAAAGACTGTACCCTATGCTGCATCAGCCGGCTTGCCCATATGTGCCCTTGATTGCAAGAAATATGATGACCACAAACCTCTTTCTGCCCAAGCCCTCTTCTTGGCGTATGAATAGAGTGCAGTAGATGCTTTCTCTGCTTGTGTCCACCAAGCTGACTGGGTGGACTAACGCCCTCATTCTTTATGTTAACTGATGCTCAAGGCAGACTAAAGACTGGAAGTTACCGTCGGCACACCCAACCCATCATTTCTTACCAATTAAGGTATGTGCCAACCAAGATTTAGATGTGTTTGTTTCTAATCCTGCCTGTGCCAATTGCTTCTAGTTATTTCAATTACATAATTCAATTAAATATTTCATGAACCAATGAAATACGAGCAAGAAAAGAAAGTTATTTTTTCCTATGAAATCTAAGTGATTAGGCTTCATGGGAGACTCAATAAAAACAAGCACTAAAATCCTGCTATTGAATTATGCATGAAAAGATATATGGCCAAAGATAGAGAAATTGTAAAAATCTGTAAGTTTTGCACTTAAGTTATTTGGCAAATACTTATGGTTCTTGGTAGTCTATAAAGAATCACAGTGGGGATGGCCTGTCTTGGTGGGGTTAAGATGGCTTTTCATTTAATCCAAGTCAACAAACACTTTTTTAGCATTTGTTGTACTGAATTCTAGACAAGAAATTGTGGCTGATAGAGCAAAAAGTCAAGTTTTTAAGCTAAGTAAACTTTCTTAAAATGAGGAAACTGTCTTAAATTATTATTATCAATTAATTTATTTTTTGCAATTTTCTCCACTTTGTTTTTTTTCTCATTTTGCTTTCTGGAGCTTCTTTTAGTTCAATATCAGACCTTCTGATTTGATCTTCTAGTTTTATTTTTCCCCCTTCACTCTCTTTTTCTGTTTTATTTTGTGGGAAATTATCTTGACTTCATATTCCAATTCTTCTATTACATTTTGAAAAAGTAGCTTAATTTAGTAGTCCCTGCTCTGGAGAAGACTGTGGTACGACTGGAGAGATAAGACTGATCCCTCAATAGGAATTAGTACAAGCATAAATATAATTACATGTTAGATGGCTTGGAATATAATAAATGCTAGAGTATTAATGTCCAGTGGAGAGAGAGATGAACTGATTGTATAGGCCTCATACATGATGTAGATTTTGAGCTAAACCTAGAAGGACAAGTAGAATTTATACAGGTGTTTGCCTGTGTGTATGTTTGTGAGAGAGAGAGAGAGAGAGAGAGAGAGAGGAGTATCCTTGCAGAGACAAGAGAAGAAACTATATCTATGAAACAACACTAATGACTATAAAAAAGGAAAAAATGTTGGAGATGAAAGATAGGCTATAACCAAATTTTAAAAAGCAGTGGAAGAGCTGGAATGTAAGGTCAAAATAATCTCTCATAAAAGAGAAAGAAGATAAACTCAGAAGATCAAACCAAAGTCCAACATAGAATTAAAAGAAGCTCCAGAAAGAGATAGAAGAAAAAATGAAGTGGAAGAAATGATAAATAAATCATTCAAGGAGGTTTTCTAGAACTGGAAGATGTGAGTCTTCACAAAGCAAAGCCCCACCAAGCACCAAGCAACATGAGTGAAGAGAAGCACAACAAGGCACACACTTGTGATAGAAGGGGTACAGATAAGCTCTAGAAGCTCCCCGTGAAACAAACAAACAAAAAAGACAAGAAATAGGAAATCATAAAATCCCCAAACATCCCCAAACAGGAATGAAATCATGGCATGATGCCTTACCATTTCTGAAGGAAAAATTTTTTCCCAGCCAGAATTGTATCACCAGCCAAGTATATCATTCAAATGTCAGGGTAGAATAAAGACATTTTCAGTTAGGCAGTGCTGGACAGCATTGCCTCTCCAGCCACTGATGCATACATAGTCTGCACCAAAGCCAGAGTGTAACCAAGGAGGAGGGTGGCGTAGCATTGGAAGCAGGCACACTAACACAGGCAAGAGACAGCTTGAGTCCCAGCGCTGGAAGACCAGGGCGGCAGAAGGCTCTGGGAAGGCTGTGTCCAGGGGAGTCTTGTGATTAAGTAAGAACAGAGAAAATATTGCTAGTTTGTTGAGATGGTGGAACATTTAGAAAAAGACAACAATCATTACATGGAAATCAAAGTGAATGAAACAAAAGAGGCAAATACTGTTGGCAAGAAAAATAACGGGTTGTTCATAAAGGAAGGCAGAGTCTGTTAACAACACACACGTACTTATTATAATGTGAACCCTGTTAACCGAAAATTGGGATGTCATTATGCTGGAGGGAACAGAATCAGAAGAGGGCCTGGGGTAAGACAGAAATCAGAGGATGTTTATTTAAGAAACACAGAGAAGAATTTAATTTAGCTAAATTAGCATAAACACCAGGGGAAAGTATCTGTATGAACTGAGGGTGGCTGAGAGAAGGTAGGTGTGGAGCAGGAAGGAGTTGCCACTTTCTCCCATGATCCTTTTACTACTGTTTCATTTTTCCAACATATGCATGTGCATTCAATTGCTGCAAATAAGAATTAATTAAAAACATGTCAAAGAGAGGTCAATCGCTGTGGTTGAAGCTGAGATTTGGAAGGTCTAAGGAGCTTGGGGAAGTACCATTTGATAACCACAGGGTGGGAGAAGTCCCCCAATTCACAGTGAAAGAAGCTGTAGCCCAGCAGGTGAAAAGACCTGTGCAAGTTTAAAAAGATGTTAGCAGTGGAGCAGGTCCTGCACCTGGAGTTGCACTCAGCGAACACTCCACTGATGCCCCCTTTCCTCTGAATCCTTTGCATCACCACTGAAAGATGACTCAGCCTCTCATCCGGCCCATGCCTCTCTTCTCACTTCCTTTCAGCCAAGCTTTACAGAATAGCCATCTGCAGTCAGGTTCTCCATGACCTTGACTCTCTCACTCTCCAGCTACTTTAGTCCAGTGTCTGCTCCCTCCACTCAGCCAGGCCCCCAGACCAATTGCTCAGGTCCTCTGGTCACTAATTCCCATAGGTGCTTTTCAGTGGTCATCTCTGGGAAGCCTCTGGCACTGCTGACTGTTCCTCCCTGAAACACTCCGTGGTCTTCCAGGTCACCACACTCCCCTAGATTTCCCCTGACCTCTCCCCACCCTCTGTGCCTCCTCCATAACACTTCTTTAGTATTTTCTTAAGGTTCTCTTCTTTCCCCCCTTTTTTTTTTTTGGCCAGGGTTGGGTTTGAACCCACCACCTCTGGCATATAGGGCCAGTGCCCTACTCCTTGAGCCACAGGCACCACCTCTTTTCCCCACTTTTAACAATGACTAAGCAAAGTGATCTACTGTCACGGTTTCAAAGCCCAGTATAGGACCCTTTGGTCAAGACACTTCTTTCATCTGATACCGTCCTCTTCTCCAACATCCCAGATGTCTTGAATTCAGCCTTCCTCAAAAAACTCTGTATCTCCCATCTCAACCCCGATAGGGTACCACGATTCATGCTTTTACCCAGGCCAAACACCTGGGAATTATTCTTAGTTTTCTCTTTTTCTTCTTCATGTCTAATTCATCACCAAAGCCTATAGATTATTTCTCCTACATATTATTTTATTCCCACAGCTGCTGTCCTGGTGCATGACTTTATCCCCTCTTTCATGGACTCCAGCCAAGCTTCTCTCTTCACTGTTGTCCCTTCTCTAACCCAGGTCATTCCATTCTCCATTCTACACTCACATCCTCTGTTTCCACCTCATTTCCTTAGGATAAAGGCCAAGCTCTGTGGTTGATTCTTTCTATCCATTGGGTATCAGCTCATATATCTCTTCAGTGAAGTGCCCCTGCTATGAATTGGCCTCCTTGCCATGGCATATAGCACCCTTGTTATAATCACACTTTCTTGTAATTATTTAATTGCCTGACTTCTTCATTAAAACGTAAGATCTTTGTGCTTGTTATACCTTGTGTCATTGTAACATCCTCAGAGCCTAGCACACAATATGTGTTTATAAGTAATTTTTATAGAAGACATGTACTTTGTCACTTAAGGAGGACCAGTTTCAAAAAGTGATGGGTAGATCATCAGTCTTAAAAATTCTAGGGAACTTAAAAAAAAAAAACAAAAAACTATTTCTTGGATTCAACCCTAGACATATTCAATCAGATTGTCCAACAAAGGGCCTAGGATTTTGTAGAGAATGGTGCAGTTTACATGAATGGCGCATTCTTGAAAGCATACCATGGCTCAAAATTTATAAATCTTGACTGGTTTTCACACAGTAGCGCTGGTTTCTGTCTGCCAGCTAATGTTAACACTACCACCTGGCATTTATAGTTCACTTGGCTTTCCAGGATTGATATTGTGATTCTTGTTTAACTTTTAAAATCTTGGAGGCGGCTCATTATTTGGAATTTTATACATAAATGAAACATTAGTCATACTTATATTTTGTTACTGTAAATTTGAATTAAAATGTGACTGTGCTGTATTAAAAAAAATTGCAGACAATTCTCATCTGAAGCCAAGGTGGAATCCAAAGACTCAGGCTCCCTTTCAATCTCTGTTTTCTTTCTTTAAAAAAATTACTGTAGGGCGGTGCCAGTGGCTCAGTGAGTAGGGCACCGGCCCCATATACTGAAGGTGGCGAGTTCAAACCTGGCCTTGGCTGAACTGCAAAACAGAAAAATAGTTGGGCATTGTAGCGGGCGCCTGCAGTCCCAGCTACTTGGGAGGCTGAGGCAAGAGAATAGCCAAAGCCCAGGAGTTGGAGGTTGCTGTGAGCTGTGTGAGATGCCACGGCACTCTACTGAGGGCCACAGAGTGAGACTCTGTCTCTACAACAACAACAACAAAATTATTGTAAATTTTAAATTGTGGTAACATATACATAACATAAAATTTACTATCTTAACCATTTCTAATATATAGTTCAGTAGTGTGAAGTATATTCACTTTGTTGTGCAACCAATCTCTAGAACTTTTTCTCTTGCAAAACTAAAACTCTGTATTCATTAAATAACAACTCTCCATTCCTCCTTCTCACCAGTCTCTGGAAAATACCACTGTGTTTTGGTTTCTATGAATTTGGCTGCTCTGGTTACATCGTGTAAGGGAAATTATATAGTATTCATCCTTTTGTGGCTGACTTATTTCACTCAGCATAATGTCTTCAAGGTGCATCTTCATTGTATCATGTGTCAAAATTTCATTCCTTTTAAAGGATGAATAATATATCATGGTATGAGTATATCTCAGTTTGTTTAGCTATTTATCCATCAGTGGACACTTGGGTTGCTTCCATCTCTTGGCTCCTGCAAATAATGCTGCTATCGACCTTGAGAGCCTGCTTTCAATTCTTTTGTATGTATATCCAAAAGTGTAATTGCTAAATCACATGATAATTCTATTTTGAATTATCTTAGAAACTGCCATACCATTTTCCATAACAGCTACTCTATTTTACATTCCACCAATCGTGGACAAAGCTTCCAATTCCTCCACATCCTCACCAACACTTGTTATTTAATGGGGCTTTTTTACAGTCATAATAATGGGTGTGACTATCTTATTGTGGTTTTGATTTAGATTTCCCTAATCATTAGAGATGTTGGGCATCTTGTTATGTTCTTAGTGGCCATTTGTATATCTTTTTTGGAGAAATGTCTATTCAAGTTCTTGTCTATTTTAAAAGAGTTTTTATTGTTCTTGTTGAGTTGTAAGGTTCTTTATATATTCTACATATTAATCCCTTCTCAGATATATGATTTGAAAATATTTTCTCCCTTTCCATAAGTTAACTTTTCACTATGTTGATTGTGTCCTTTGATATGCAAAAGTTTTTAATTTTGATGTAATTTATTTATCTATTTTTACTTTTGCCTGTGCTTTTGGTGTCTAATCCAAGAAAATATTGCCAAATACAATTGTTATGAAGTTTCTTTTTTACTTTTTTAGACAGAGTCTCACGATGTCACTCTTGGTAACTCTTGGTCTTAAGCAATTCTCTTGCCTCATCCTCCCAAGTAGCTGGGACTACAAGCATCTACCACAATGCCTGGTTATTTTGTTGTTTTCATTGTCATTGGTGCTTAGCAGGCCCATGCTGGGTTGTAAACCTCCAGCCCCAGTGCACATGGCTGATGCCCTCCTAACCACTGAGCTATAGGTGCAGAGCCAGGTTTCCCATGTTTTTATCTAAGAGTTTTATAGTATTACTTCTGAGGTTTAAATCTTTGATCTATTTTGAGTTAATTTTTGTGTATTGTGTAAGGCAAGGTTCCATCTTCATTCTTTGCATGCAGATATCCAGTTCCATCATTTGTGGAAAAGACTATCCTTTTATTCACTGAATGATCTTAGCACCTTTTTGAAAATCATTTGATCTGTGAATGTTTATTTCTGGGGTCTCTATTTTACTTTTTTGATCTACATGTCCAACTTCATGCCAGTATCAGACTGTTTCAATTACTGTAGATTTGTGATATTTTGAAATTAGGAAGTGTGAGCTCTCTAATTTGCTCTTCTTTTTCAAGATTGCTTTGGCTACTTGGAGTCTCTTGAGATTCCCATATGAATTTTAGAATGGATTTTTCTATTTTTGAAAAAAATACTATTGGGATTTTGATAAGGATTGTATTAAATCTCTATATTGCTTTGGGTAACAATATTAAGTCTTTCAATACATAAACATTGGATGTCTTTCCATTTGTGTGTGCCTTTTAAAATTTCTTTCAGGAATGTTTTGAAGTTTTCAATATGCAGAACTTTCATCTTTTCAATTAAATTTACTCCTTAGTATTGTTATTTTTGATGCTCTTGCAAATGAAATTGTTGCATTTTCTTTTCTTTGTAGAAAAAACTTAAAAATTTGGAGTATAGTATAACATATTTCTTTAAATATAACAGAGATTAAGGTGAATAGTTTATTATTTTTTTGTAAAATGTAATGATACATGTAACACCATCTCTATCAAGATATAGACTATACCAACAATCTGGAACTGTCTCTCATGCCCTCTCTAGTCATTGCGTATCTTTCAAAATATAACCATAATGCTGAATTTTATCTCCATAGTTAATTTTTTCCTTTATAAAGGATGAAATCATACATTATATACTCTTTTATGCTTGGTTTATTTCACTCAAGAAAGAAAAGTTAAGTTTGAAAGATTCATCAGTGCTATTTTAGGTATCAGTAATTTACTTGCCATATATCATCTAACTTTAATACACAATTTATTTACCCATTCTATAGATGAATATTGAGAGGTTCGAATTATGAATATTGCTGCTAGAAGCATTCTTACAAGCTTTTGTATATGTTTATTTTGGTTATATTCCCAAAAGTGGAAATGCAGGATCAGAAAGTATGTGTATGTTCAACTTAGAAAATAGTGTAAAATGGCTTCCAAAGTAGTTGTACCCAGTTATACTCTCATTAATCTTCTAACTAAAAATTAATCCATTTATGTTTAATGTAACTATTGCAATATTGGGGATTAATTCTATCATAAATCTTTTCTATTATATATGCATCATCAGATTTTAGTTCTTTTTGCTTGTCCTTTTTTTTGTCTTTTGGGGGTTTATCAAAATTAAAAATGATTCCGTCTTCTCTACATTAGCTTGTTAGAAGTACATTCTTTTATTATTCTCCCAGTGATAAATATTACAATATGTATTCTTGAATTTTTAGAATATACTTAATTGTTAATTTTATCACTTCTTAGATGATGTGAAGACCTTACAACACTTTAATTCTATCCATCACCGCCTTATTATATTTTGAGATATTTTCATGAATTTTTATTCAACTAATTTAAACGCCCTTGACATGCTATTTTTTTCTTTCCTTTTTTTAAAACTTTATTCAAATTAATATGAAGGTACAATATTTAGGTTACAATGTTCTCACTTCTAGGGTAAAGTTCCATTTGAGGAAGAGCCCCTCCCCCGTGATATGTTACTATCACTGTTTTCAGTGTTCATTTATATTTAACTTTTTAAAGCTCACTATTCCTTCTTAAACTGTTGTACTCCCATTTTGGTCATTCCTTCTGCCCGAATAGTCCATTTTTTGTTTTTTGAGACAAAGTCTCATTTGCCACCCACAGTAGAATGCCAACGCATCAAGCTCACAGCAACCTCCAGCTCTTGGACTTAGGCAATTCTCTTGCCTCAGTTTCTCAAGTAGCTGGGGACTATAGGTGCCCACCACAAAGCCTGCTATTTTTTGTTGCAGTTTGGCCAGAGCCAGGTTTGAACCTACTACTCTGAGTATATGGGGCTGGTGCCTTACTCACAGAGCCACAAGTGCTGCCCTTGAATAGTCCATTTAATATTTCTTCTAGTGTCAGTCTTTTTTCATGAATGCTTATTTATTTATTTTAGACAAAATCTCACTCTATTTCCCAGGCTGGCTTGCCATGGCACCAGCCCAGCTCACAGCAACCTCAAGCTCCCTGGGCTCAAGCAATCCTCCTGCCTCAGCCTCCCAAGTAGCTGGGAGTACAGTGCCTGGCATAACATCTGACCAGTTTTTCTATTTTTTTAGGACTTCATATGGAAACATTTATTTAACAAACACTTATTGGTCCTAACCCATGTGCTAGGGATAGTTTTCCTATTTTTAGTTGAGACAGGGTTTTGCTCTTACTCAGGCTGGTCTTGAACTCCTGAGCTCAAGGGATCCTTCTGCCTTGGACTCCCAGAGTGCTAGGATTACAGGAAAGAGCCAGGGGCAGAGACAAAATGTGGAGCCAGCTTTCCACAGAGGCTCCCATCCAGAAGGAGAGTGAAAGGACAGAAGTTCAGCAAGTAAGCTGATGGTTTGGAGCTGAGTCAAGAGAGAAGGCTAAAGAACACACATCAACCCTGCTGAGACGAGCTGTGACCCCAATGTAACAAACAATAGGTACAAAATCCATCGCCAAGTGGATGGGAATTCCCTCCCCCATGAGAACAGCTTGCACTCTCTACAAACAAGCAAGCAGAGTTCAGATCCACCTCCTATTTTATCCCATGGGAGAGAGCCTCTAAAAACCAGAACTCCTTCTTTAGAGAGGACTTATGAATGTGCCATGGCACTCTCCCACCAGGCATAAAACTGGATAAAACTGTATACATTCTCTACCTGCAATTCTGAACTAGCACTCTCCTTCACTCTCACCCAGAGATCTGGAAGCCTGTCCCTCATGGAGTCCAAATTCTTGGGCATTTTCTTGAGAGGTATGGATGGGGTGTTGGCAGTTGCTGGTCTGTGCTGATTCTGCAGCATGGGAGTAAGGAGAATACGGTCAACTGAGAGGGAACCGTACTGGAGAGGGAGAGGCAGTACCCTACAGCACAGAGCAGCAACAGCAGCAGCAACGGGAACAATAGGGCTCACACCCCTGGGGGTATTTTGGAGAGACACTCCCTGTCTCTCTGGAAAACCAGAGGAAGCCAGGCATCTTCTCTGGTGGCAGCCACTGGCAGAACAGAGCTGGGACTGAAATGCAGGCCCTGTGAGTAAAGGGTATGCCTGAGGCAGTACCAGCCTGGGAGGGGCACCAGAACTAGAATACATGCACACAGGGATGGTATACGCCCAGGGCAGGGCTGAGCCAGGACTGCTTTAGTGAGTCTAAGATGCATCCAGCCTTCAGGGGATCATAGCTGAGACAAAGGCAGGCAGGAAGAGGAAGAAACCGAAAGGTGAGTGTGAGCGCTAGCCATACGCACCACCACACAGACTGCAGCCGAGACAGACAGGCCAGCTCTGGGCACAGGCACAGACAGGGGCTGAGTCGTAGTTTCTGTGAAATCTAACAGTGTCTGATCTGCAGGAGAATACAGCCAAGACAGAAACAAATTCTGCGAAGTTGTTCCATCAGCAACATCAATCGGGGGCAGGGCTGGAATTTAGTGAACTGCTCCAGCCTCCATTAAGCACCTGAGGTTGTCAGGCCTCAGCTCCCCCTGCCAGATAGTGGCAGAGAGTGGTGGCCTGGCCGAGGAGACATCAGGCAGGTGCAACATCTGGAGCATCTGCTCTTTGGAGGTCACAGCCCTGTGGGGTTACCAGTGACTGGGTGTGACAGAGATACAAGGTGGGGAAGGAGACATCAACCTTCCCAGACTAATTCAGTTGCTGGGTGGGTCCTTCTGACCTCATAGAGCACTGGAGCTAGTCATACTTGAGTTGCCGGCAGAACCCTGCTATCTAGTTGGTGGAGACCATTTGAACTCCTCAACTTCAGACCAATGCTGACTGGGACAATTGATATGGGCCTCTTGAACTTGGCCAATCACCCAAGGACTATCCAAAGTGGTAGCCTGGGTGTGTACTTGTGGGAACGTTTGATTTTCCTTTTCCAGTTGTTGCCTGTGGGAGGCAGTGTGACTTAATTTCTGGTATTTCTCCACAGTTGAGACTTCAACCTAGAGTAACTGATTTCACTAAGGTAGGACAGAGGCTAGCTGAAAATAAGACAGAGCCACTTAGCCCCTACTGGGGACACCAAGTAGGTCCCCAGTTTCTCCGGCTGTAGCACTGTACAGGTTCTTGGCAAAGCTCTAGGGGAAGAGGTACAGATACCCATCCCAGCTCTTGGGCAAAGGACTGATTAAAAACTACTCCTGGGGCCCCCACCCCAACTTCACCTTAGCTGCTTGTATAGCCAAATGGTGTAAAATAAAACGGCAGAATCAGTGGAAAAACTCTAGTAGCATGAATAACCAGAATAGATCAACCCCCCCTAAGGAATGATCTGGCAAACACAACTGAAGATCCCATTCATAAACACATGGCTGAGATGTCAGAAATCAAATTCAGAATTCGGATTGCAAATAAGATTAATAGAATGGAAGTTAGAATTAGAAATTCAAGGAGCATTTCAAAAGTTGTCTCAAGAATTCAATGACAAAATCTCCAAAGATTTTGATACATTGAGACAAAAATTCACAGCCCTCAAAGATCTGGGAAATATAGTAGAATCTCTCACTAAAAGAATGGAGCAGGCAAAAGAAAGGATTTCTGACAGCGAAGACAAAGCTTCTAAACACTCCCAAAAGCTCAAAGAGGAACAGAAATGGAGAGTAAAAATGGATCCTTTTCTCAGAGAGCTCTGGGATAATTTGAAGAAAACTAATATTCACCTTATAGGAATTCCTGAAGGCAACGAGGTGGCTTCAAATGGCACAGAGTCTCTCCTCAATGAGATAATGAAGGAGAACTTTCCAGACATGGCAAAAGATTCTGAAATTCAGACAGCAGACAGTTTCAGAACTCCAGCATGACTCAACCTGAATAAGACACATCATAATCAATTTCACTAAAGTTAATATGAAGGCGAAAATTCTGAAAGCATCCAGACGTAAGACAACCATTACCTACAAAGGGAAGAACATTAGAATAACTGCAGACCTCTCTGCTGAAACCTTTCAAGCTGGAAGAGCGTGGTCATCAACTTTTAATCTCCTAAAACAAAATAACTTTCAACCCAGGATCCTGTATCTAGCTAAAGTGAATTTCATTTATGATGGAGAAATTAAATATTTCAATGACATTCACCTGTTGAAGAAATTTGCCATAACTAAACCAGCTCTCCACGATATTCTTAGACCTATCCTCCATAATGACTAGTGCAATCCTCCACCACAAAAGTAAACTCACTCACAAACTTTTGATCAAATTCCGACTTCCACAGTGGTGAAAGTATTAAAAATGTCCACTGGACCTTCGAAAAACTCAATACCCAAAATTCTACCAGGCCTATCAATATTTACAATTAATGTGAATGGCTTAAATTGCCCTCTAAAGAGGCACAGGTTGGCTGACTGGAGACAAAACCTCAGGCCAGATATCTGCTGCATATAAGAATCTCATCTTACCTTAAAAAATAAAAAATATAGTCTCAGGGTGAAGGGATAGCCATCTATATTTCAGGCAAATGGAAATCAGAAAAAAGCAGGTGTTGCTTTTTGTTGGTTTAAAGCCTAATGTATCTGCAAAATACATTAGGCTTTAAACCAACAAAAGTAAAGAAAGATAACAATGGTCACTTCATATTTGTTAAGGACAACACTCAGCTTGATGAGATTTCAATTATTAACATTTATGCACCCAACCAGAATGCACCTCAATTTATAAGAGAGACTCTAACACACATGAGCAACTTGATTTCCTCCAGCACCATAATAGTCAGAGATTTTAACAGTCGTTTAGCAGTGCTAAAGACCTCCAAAAAGAAGCCAAGCAAAGCAATTTTAGACTTAAACTTAACCATTCAACAATTGGATTTTTCAGACATCTACACAACATTTCATTTTAACAAAACTGAATACACATTCTTCTCATCAGCCCATGGAACATACTCCAAAATTGGTCACATCATAGGTCACAAGTCTAACCTCAGCAAATTTAAAGAATAAATATTATTCCTTGGATCTTCTTGGACCAATCATGGAATAAAAGTTGAACTCAAGGACAACAGGAATCTGCATACTCATACAAAAACATGGAAACTAAATAATCTTATGCTGAATAATAGCTGGGTCATAGATAAGATTAAGAAGGAAATTACCAAATTTTTGAAACAAAACTACAATGAAGACACAAATTATCAGAACCTCTGGGATACCATAAAGGCAGTCCTAAGAGGGAAATGTATAGCACTGCAAGCCTTCCTCAAGAGAACAGAAAGAGAGGAAGTTAACAACTTAAAGGGATATCTCAAGCAACTAGAAAAGGAAGAAACTTCCAACCCCAAACCCAGCAGAAGAAAACAAATAACCAAAATTAGAGCAGAATTAAATGAAATTGAAAACAAAAGAATTATACAAAAGATCAATAAATCAAAAGGTTGGTTATTTGAAAAGGTCAATAACATAGATAAACTTTTCACTAACCTAATCAGGAAAAAAAAGAGCAAAATCTCTAATTTCATCAATCAGAAATGGTAAGGATGAAATAACAACAGACTCCTCAGAAATTCAAAAAATCTTTAATGCATATTACAAGAAACTCTATTCTCAGAAATATGAAAATCTGAAGGAAATAGACCAATCCATGGAAGCACTCCACCTTCCTAGACTTATCCAGAATGTAGTGGAAATATTGAACAAGCGTATATCAAGTTGTGAAATAACATCAACTATACAACATCTCTGTAGAAAGAAAATCCTGGGACCAGTTGGCTTCACATCAGAATTCTACCAAACCTTTAAAGAGGAACTAGTACCTATATTAGTCAAACTTTTCCAACATATAGAAAAAGAAGGAATACTACCCAACACCTTCTATGAAGCAAACATCAAGAAAAGACCCAACAAGAAAAGAAAATTATAGACCAATATTACTAATGAATATTGACATAAAAATACTCAACAAGATCCTAGCAAACAGAATCCAGCAACACATCAAACAAATTACACACCAAGACCAAATGGGTTTATCCCAGGGTCTCAAGGCTGGTTCAATATGCGTAAATCTATAAATATAATTCATCACATAAACAAATTAAAAAATAAAGACCATATGATTTTCTCAATTGATGCAGAAAAAGCTTTTGATAATATCCAGCATCCATTCATGATCAGAACATTTAAGAAAATGTGTATAGAAGGGACATTTCATAAACTGATAGAGGCCATCTACAGCAAGCCCACAGCCAATATTGTATTGAATGGAGTTAAATTGAAATCATTTCCACTTAGATCAAGAACCAGGCAAGGTTGCCCTTGTCTCCACTGCTTTTTAACATTGTAATGGAAGTCTTAGCCATCGCAATTAGGCAAGAAAAGGCAATCAAGGGTATCCACATAGGGTCAGAAAAGATCAAACTTTCACTCTTTGAAGATGATATGATTGTATATCTGGAAAACACCAGGGATTCTACTACAAAACTCTTAGAAGTGATTGAGGAATACAGCAGTGTCTCAGGTTATAAAATCAACACTCATAAATCTGTAGCCTTTATATATACCAATAATAGTCATGCTGAAAAACAGTCAAGGACTCTATTCCATTCACAGTAGGGCCAAAGAAGATGAAATATTTGGAGGTTTACTGAACAAAGGACGTGAAAGATCTCTATAAAGAGTACTATTAAACTCTAAGAAAAGAAATAGCTGAAGATGTTAACAAATGGAAAAACATACCATGCTCATGGCTGGGAAGAATAAACATTGTTAAAATGTCCATACTACCCTATTAAATTTTAATGCAATCCCTATTAAAGCTCCACTGTCATACTTCAAAGATCTTGAAAAAATAGACTTCATTTTATATGGAATCAGAAAAAACCTTGACTAGCCAAGACATTACTCAGAAATAAAAACAAAGCAGGAAGAATCAAACTACCAGACCTCAAACCATACTATAAATTGATAGTGATCAAAACAGCATGGTACTGGTGCAAAAACAAAGCTGTAGATGTATGGAAGAGAGTAGAGAACCTAGAGATGAACCCAACTACTTATCAGTATTTGATCTTTGACAATCCAATTAAGAACATTCAGTGGGGAAAAAATTCCCTATTTAACAAATGTGCTGGGTGAACTGGCTGGTGATCTGTAGAAGACTAAAACTGGACCCACACCTCTCACCATAAACTAAGGTAGACTCTCACTGGATTAAAGATTCAAACTTAAGACATGTTATAAAAATACTAGAAGAAAGTACAGGGAAAACACTTGAAGAAATCGGCCTGGGAGAATATTTTATGAGGAGGACCGCCTGAATATTGAAGCAACACCAAAAATACATTACTCGGACCTGATCAAACTAAAGAGAAATGGAGAGCAAGGAATAGGAGAAGATATTTGCAGGTTATGTCTCTGACAAAGGTCTAATAATCAGAATCCACAGAGAACTCAAACGTATTAGCAAGAAAAGAACAAGTGATCCCATCTCAGGGTGGGCAAGGGACTTCAGAAACTTCTCTGAAGAAGACAGGTGCATGGACACATGAAGAAATGCTCATCATCCTTAATCATCAGAGAAATGCAAATCAAAACTACTTTGAAATATCATCTCACTCCAGTAAGATTAGCCCACGTCACAAAATCCCAAATCCACAGATGTTGGCATGGATGTGGAGAAAAGGGAACACTTCTACACTGCTGGTGGGAATGCAAACTAATACATTCCTTTTGGAAGGATGTTTGGAGAATACTTAGAGGTCTAAAAATTTGACCTGCCATTTGATCCTACAATTCCTCTACTAGGTATATATCCAGAAAGACCAAAAATCACATTATAACAAAGATATTTGTAGCAGAATGTTTATTGCAGCCCAATTCATAATTGCTAAGTCATGGAAGAAGCCCAAGTGCCCCTTGACCCAGGAATGGATTAATAAATTGTGGTACATGTATGCCATGGACTATTATGCAGCCTTAAAGAAAGATGGAGGCTCGGCGCCTGTGGCTTATCAGGCTAAGGCGCCAGCCACGTACACCTAAGCTGGCGGGTTCGAATCCAGCCCGGGCCCGCTGAACAATAATGGTGGCTGCAACCTAAAAATGGCCGGGCATTGTGGCGGGCGCCTGTAGTCCCAGCTACTTGGGAGGTGGAGGCAGTAGACTCGCTTGAGCCCAAGAATTGGAGGTTGCTATGAGCTGTGATGCCACAGCACTCTATCCAGGATGACAGCTTGAGGCTCTGTCTCAAAAAAAAAAAAAAAAAAAAGAAGAAGAAGAAAGATGGAGACTTTACCTCTTTCATGTTTGCAAGGATGGAGCTGGAACATACTCTTCTTAGCAAGGTATCTCAAGAATGGAAGAACAAGAATGTACTCAGCCCTACTATGAAACCAATTTGCACCTTTCATATGAAAGCTATTACCCAATTATAGGCCAAGGATATGGGGAAAGGGATGAGAGAGGGGAGGGGATGGGAGGATCTGTGGAGGGAAGGTAATTGGTGGGATCACACCTACAATGCATCTTACAAGAGTACATGTGAAGTTTACTAAATGTAGAATATAGATGTCTCAACACGATAACTAAGAGGGTGCCATGAAGGCTATGTTAACCAGTTTGATGAAAATATTTCAGATCGTATATAAAACCAGCACATTGTACCCCATAATTGCATTGTACCCCATAATGTACAGAGCTATGATTTAATAAAAAAAGAAAGAAAGAAAGAAAGAACCACTGTATTATGCTGATGAATACATCTTTACTTTTGTCTTTGCTTTTCAAAGGGCCTTTTCACTGAGATTAGATTACAGGTTGGCAGTTGTTTCATTTCTGTCCTTTGAAGATAAACTTCCATTATCTTCTTGCTTCCAGTTTTTTTGTTGAAAAGTCAGTTAGTTGTAAATTCTTATTTACAATGTATCATTTTTCTCTGGCTTATTTTACTTTATTTTAGATTAATATGAGGGTACAAATGATTAGGCTACATTGTTTGCATTTGTTAGGTAAAGTTCAAGTTGTATTTGAGGCCTTCTCCTGGGGAGTGTGATGTATACCCTTACATTGTGCCCATTAAGTGGGCACATTAATTCTCCTCCCTCTCCCCCTCCCTTTCCTTGTCCCCCACTTGAATTTAATTTTGTATTTCTGTCTTGTGGGGTGTAATTATTTGTTTATTGGTTTCATATTAGTATTGCATACATTGGATACTTGCTTTTCCATTCCTGTGATACTTTACTAAGAAGAATGTTTTTTAACTCCAGGTAAATAAAAAAGATATAAAATATCCACTTTTATGTCTAAATAGTATTCCTTGGTATACACACTACCTTTTATTAATCCATTCATTGTTGATGAGCACTTGGGTAGATTCGACATCTTGGCAATTGTGAATTGAGATGTGATGAACATTCTAGTGCAAATGTCCTTATGATAAAATGATTTTTTTCTGGGTAGATGCCTAGTAATGGGATTATAGGATCAAATGGAAGGTTTACTTTTAGCTGTTTGAGGATTCTCCATACTTCTTTCCATAGAGGCTGTATTTGTTTGCAATCCCATCAGCAGAGTAGAAGTGTTCCCTTCTCTCCACTACCACACCAGTATCTGCAGCCTGAGACTCTATGGTGTGGGCCATTCTCACTGAGAGTACCAGGCCAGTGAGTACCATAAACTCTATGCTGATGATTTCTGTTTGGCTGATACGATCCATTCAAAACTAGAAAATTCTGCAAGGGCACAAAGCATCAGCAAGTGTAAGACTGCACTCCTTTACCCTACGGTATTGTTATTTCAAGTACTGGCTCTATTGTTGCTCTTTAATGTCCTCAAACAACTCTTTAAAAGTCTTTTCACAACTTATATAATTGTCCTTAGAGAGAAGATTAGTTTGATTTACTCTGTCTTAGAGTTGTCTTCTTTATTTATGCAGCTAAAGTATAGCAGCTCAAAGTGGGTTCTGCAATACCTTGGGTAGGTGATAATAAACAAATTAGAATAGTAGCAAACTGATCATTTATGGGTCCCATCCAGAGATTTTTGTTTCAGGATTTATATACTTTAAAAGATGATTAGGAGATTCTGACACATATCCAGAGATGTGGTTTGGGAGATAGCTTTCCAGATCACGATCTAGCAAAACGTGTCTGAGGAACACTTGTGTCCGTAATATCTCAGGCACCTGTTAACTCCTGGTCTAAGCCACTATCATTTCTTACTGAGATTATTGTTATCCTTGTTCCCTCTCTTGTCTCTCTCTTTTAAACATAAGTCAGACCACATCAATTTTTGCTAAAAGACTGCCATTGAGTTCCCGTGTTATTGAAGTGAGGAATGTAATTGGGGGGAAAGCAAGCTTGTGGTTCTCTCCCTCACCCCTTCAGGGCTCTGCCCGGATATGAGAGAGGCCTTCCAGACACCCTTTGTCCTCTGTGCCCCTTAATTCCTCATTTCTCCGTCTCCTGCACTATCACTCTCTAAGATGTCACACATTTATATTTCAAGAAAATCCCACTTTATTCGAGTATGACTGGCATACAAAACCCTGCACATAGTTAATGCATGCAACTTGACAAGTTTGGAAATAAGTATATGTCCATGAAACCAATTCCACAATCAACACAACATATTCATCACCCACAAAAGTTTCCTCCTGGTCTCTTTTCTGTTGTTAAGAACTGGAGTTCCCAACCCCTGGGCAGAGGACTGGTACTCATCTGTGGTCTGCTAGGAACTGGGCCACACAGCGAGAGGTGAGTGGCAGGCTAGCAAGAGAAGCTTCTTCTGTATTTACAGCCAGGCCCCGTTGCTGATGTCACCGCCTGAGCTTCATCTCCTGTCAGATCAGCAGTGGTATTAGAATCTCATAGGACTGGAAACCCTACTTTCAACTGTGAATGTGAGGGATCTAGGTTCTACACTCCTGATAAGACTATCAACTGTGAATGTGAGGGATCTAGGTTCTACACTCCTTATAAGACTATCAACTGTGAATGTGAGGGGTCTAGGTTCTACACTCCTTATAAGACTATCAACTGTGAATGTGAGGGATCGAGGTTCTACACTCCTTATAAGACTATCAACTGTGAATGTGAGAGATTTAGGTTCTACACTCCTTATAAGACTATCAACTGTGAATGTGAGGGATCTAGGTTCTACACTCCTAAAAAGACTATCAACTGTGAATGTGAGGGATCTAGGTTCTACACCCCTTATAAGCCTTTCAACTGTGAATGTGAGGGATCTAGGTTCTACACTCCTGATAAGACTATCAACTGTGAATGTGAGGGATCTAGGTTCTACACTCCTTATAAGACTTTCAACTATGAATGTGAGGGATCTAGGTTCTACACTCCTTATAAGA
>CAUYON010055977.1:0-22145 GCA_963573935.1 Arctocebus calabarensis
AACATAGCAACCATAAAAAAATGTACATAATACTCTCAGCCCTACTATGAAGCTAATTTATAGCTTTCATATGAAGGCTATAACCCAACTATAGCACAAGAATATGGGGAAATCAGCAAGGGAGGGGTGGGGAGGGTGGAGGATGGGTGGAGGGAGGGCAATTGGTGGGGCCACACCGATGGTGCATCTTAGAAGGGTACAGGCGAAACTTACTAAATGCAGAATACAAATGTCTTCATACAATAACTAAGAAAATGCCATGAAGGCTACGTTAAACAGTTTGATGAAAACATTTCAGATTATATATGAAACCAGTACATTGTACCCCTTGATTGCTCTAATTTACACAACTATGGTTTAATAATAAAAAAAGGGGAAAAAATAAAATGTCCCATGAGATATAAAAAAAATTAGTTCCCCCCCAAAAAGTGTACATAATAAATTTGAGCAGGTTTTAAACCTTTTAAGATAATAATTCTTCCATGCCTGTAATGCAGCTTACGGTATGGACACATGCTCCCTGTGTCTCGGAGCCGTTGGGTGGGAGCCGTGGATGTTTGGTCATCAGTTAAATGTGGTCACTGTTCTGGGGTCTTAGGGTCTTAGCGCAGAAGGCAAGATGATAAACTAAAATGAATAAACAGTGGAAAGAGGGAAGTACAACTTTCATTATTCACATATGATACATAGAAAGTGGTGTTTGATATAAAAACACCTTAAATATCATTAATGAAATAGAAAGATTTCTAAATATAAAACCAATGTCCCAAAGGGAGTGGAATCCCATAACCAGAGTTTGAAGATGTAAAATTTAAAGTCTACAGTTTATCACAGTCAAACACGTACATATAAAGCAACATAAAACACCTAAGAAAAAGTACAACCACCTTTTTGCAAGTCCATTATGGTACAAATGACAAAAGTCTTCTGAAAGACAGTAAAGAGCTAACAGATGGATAAAGAGGCTCAGTCCTGCAAAGATGTCAAACTTCTCCCCAAATTGAACCATAGATCTAGCGCAATTCTAGTGAAAATGTCAACAGGGCATTTCATAGAACTTGGCAAACTAAAACCTAAAATGTAATTGGAAGTGCTAAGGTCAATAATAAACAAGAAGAAGGAAAATGCATTAGATGATCTTACAGATATCCCGCATCATTATAAAATTAGAGCAATTAAATTACAGTGTTATTGGGCACAGGCAAATTGACAGTGGTCAGAACAGCACTCCTAAATAGCTTGGGGAAATGAGGAAACGTGATTTATGGCAAAATTGGTGGTACAAATCAGTGTGGAAAGAATAGACTTTTCAAAAATGGTGCTAGGATTTTGGGTTATCAATGGGGGGAAATAAGTTGGACTCCTACATCACCTGGTATATAAAAATCAATTCTAGGTGAATTAAAGACTTAAATATGAAAACTATAAAGCTTTTTAAAGACATCACAGGAAAAAATCCTTAAGCTCTTGGGGCAGGGAAGGACTTCTTTAAATAAGACACAAAATGTGCAAACATAAAGGGCTGGCAATTGCACCAGAGCTTTGCAACTTGCAAAGACAGAACCTAAGAGACAGGACAGTCTGCGAAAGCTATCAATTTTTCATTGTAAAGCAATTCATTAGAACTTAAAACTGATTAAGTAGAGAAACAGATTGACAGTTTGCACAGACATCAAAAATGTATTTTTTGGTTATGGAAGATTAAGGAGAAACAGTACATCCTGTCTCAGTCTATAAAAATGTGTACAAATTTAATTAATAATGGAAGACTTACTGAGATTAAATTATATTCCAAATCCAATCTCCACAAGCTGGACACTCTACCGGCTTACCTCGTGTGTATGCAAACTCGTTGGTTATAGGACTTATTTTTGCATATTTACGTTCAGTTATCGGTACAGCCAGACTCATCTGTTTTTGCTCATAGTTGATAGTTCATTGTTCATTTTAGTTTTGAAAAATGTCTTTTAAAGACAATAATAGAATAGATGTAAATAGGAAAAGTCTTTTTTTTTAACAAGTGAACAGTTTACTCAGAATTAAACAAAGGTATGATGAGATACAGTACAAGCAAGACACTCAAGATAGGTATAATAGTACTATTCACACAAAAACTTAAATTTCACCTCAAAAAAAAAAAATCACAAGACCAAAGAGAAAGCAATTTCACTGTTATAAGATATTTCATGCAAAGTATTAACTCTGCCTCCCTAAAGCCCAACTTTCCAACAAACAAAAAACTGTCTGGGAATACTGCTATCCTAACATATTAACCACAGTATAATCATTCATAGGAAAACAGTAATTAAGCAATGAATTGAATTAAATAACAAAGTTCAAACTGTCATAAACTCGTAGACCACAGTGATTTTACAAAACAAGCAATTCCAGAAATCTTATAAACAATAAAAAAAGAAATATTTCAATATCATTCTACTTGATCTGGCTACACCTGATATTGAAATTGCAGAAAATATATTGTTATAAAGAGAAATTACAAACACGTTTCACTTATAGATGAGGATGCAATATCCTAAACAACATATTCACAAGTTGAATTACAAAATTAATATTTAAGTAATATACTTGAGTCAAAATTGAATCCAATTTATATGAAAGTTAGACAGTATTTTCTTTTGGTTTTCTGTCCCTTGCCCCCTCCCTCATTCTCTGCTCTCTCCTTCCCCCACTCCCCACTGTGTCATTCATTGCCATTAATTGTCCTCAAATCAAAGTTGAACAAATGGGAAAAGTCTTAAAGGGAAGGATACATTTGGCAGAAATTCATAAGTCACAAATTTTATAAATTGTAATATTATCTGTGTCTATTTCTTTGAGATTAATTCCGATGGCTTTCAAATGCTTCTTCAGTGGAAAAGTAGCCACTAAAATAACTTCATCTGACAATCTTTGACAAGTTTTGTTATGTTTGGTAAAGACTTCCAGAGATGTTCTTCTTCTGAAAATATCAGAGATGGGACTAGTAGATAAAACAGTGACACCACTTCGTCTGCTCCCTTAGAACAAGCACCCAGTCTTGGTGAAAGGGATGGAGGCATCAAACTTTGTCCTTTAGGTTTTTTTTTCCGGAGATATAAGAGCAGCATCTTTTGTAATGTTTCCTGGCATTCTTTGAAGTTAGATTCTTTTTTCTATGTAAGAAGGAGCTATAATTTACAATTATTTTTTACTCTAATTCATGTGCAACTTCATGTTGAAAGAAAAAAATAACTCAGAAAAGAAAAATCTCATTGGATATTTTAAATCTATTATTTAAACATAGGAATGCACATAAAACCACAGGTGTTAGAGACAAAAATCCGTACCCAACTTTAGCTCAAAAAAAATTCCAAAACTTAAGGATTTAGTCTCTAAGTAAACACATGTGGTTGAGGTTGTGTTTATGGGGGCTCATCATGCAAATGGGAATTCACCAAATTAATTTCCAGGTAAAGAACTTTATTTATTAAAGGTCAGCTAATAGGCTGGGCATAGTGGCTTACATCTGTAATTCCAGCACTCTGGGAGGCTCAGGTGGTGAATCTCCTCAGCTCAGGAGTTCGAGACCACCCTGAGCAAGAATCAGACCCCAACTCTACTAAAAATAGAAAAACTAGCATGGGCGGCTACAGTCACAGCTCCTTGGAAGGCTGGGGCAAGAGGATTGCTTGAGCCCAGGAGTCTGAGGTTGCTGTGAACTGTTATGTTACAGCACTCTACCCTGGGCAACAGAGTGAGATTCTTTCTCAAAAAAAAAAAAAAAAAAAAAAAAGGCAGCTAATAAAAATGTCCTGATGTGAAAATTACCTGTATGCTATGTCTTCATACAATAACTAAGAAAATGCCATGAAGGGTATGTTAAACAGTTTGATGAAAGCATTTCAGATTGTATATGAAACCAGCACATTGTACCCCTTGATTGCACTAATGTACGCAGCTATGATTTAATAAGAAAAAAAAAAGCAGGATTAAACAGCATTCATTTAGAACTTTGGAGTAACAAAGTAATTTTTCATGGAGCAGTATGTACTTATCTTTAACCTTTGTATAGACTTGTTGGCATTCGGGGACATGAAGAGGCAATTGAACTTACAGTCGGTTTTATTATTGTTTTCAAATTATTTGCAGATAACTGTCATTTTGTCTCTTACACCTTGATTGACCCTTGGTCTCTCCCTACTTCAAACCATGAGCTTCATTAGTGAAGAACAAACCATTGCTTTGAGCATTGTAGTATTTTATATGTCCAGCAAAGAGGCTGGAAAACAGAGGATCTCAAAAATAGCAGCTGAACAAATGAATGAAGAAATACGTGAAAAGACTACACAGCAAATACATTTACTGCAACTCACAAACAAGTGAAAAGTCAAGACAAAGGCTGAAAACCCAACTTTGAGCTTTTCTGGATTTCCAAGGCTGGTGGAAGAAGCACCAGGGGCTCGCCCGCTGTCTTTGTCAGAGGGCTGGTGTTTAGCCAGACAATCGTGTTCCCTGGTTCTCTTTTCAAAAAGTAAACAGGTTTCAGAAGAGAGTTGCATTTCCAAAGATTTTTGCCAATTTTATAGCTGATTTTCATCTCGAGCTGATCAGTGAATGCTTACTTTAAAAAGATAGCCCTTCACACGGAGGCAGCTTTATCCACCGAAGTTCTTGTTCACTGTGGTGTTTTTGATGAATTGCTTTGAGGAAAACAGATAAATAGAAATGATGTACCCATCAGGGTCCTGTGGGTATTGCTGCCCATAAATGGACCAGCAAAACATTCAGAGAGGTGACTCTGGGTCCTGGCTGTTTCTTTATTATGTACCAAGCTGTTTGCTCCCCCACATGTGATGTTTTGAAGCACTGTCCATGCTAAACACAAATTTTAGCATGAATAGCTTTGAGGGAATATCTGTAAACAGAAATTCATTTATTTATTTTTTTTTAATTTTTTTTTATTTTTTGAGACAGAGCCTCAAGCTATCACCCTGGATAGAGTGCTGTGGCATTATAGCTCACAGCAACCTCCAATTCCTGGGCTCAAACGAGTCTCTTGCCTCTGCCTCCCAAGTAGCTGGGACTACAGGCGCCCACCACAATGCCCGGCCGTTTTTTGGTTGCAGCCGTCATTGTTGTTTGGCAGGTCTGGGCTGGATTCGAACACGTCAGCTCAGGTGTACGTGGCTGGCGATTTAGCTTGTTGAGCCACAGGCACTGAGCCTGTAACCAGAAATTCAAACAGCAGACAGATCTTCCTTAGGGGACAGAAAGAGTGTGGCCACGTACTTCCGGCATCACTTACGGATGGCCTAACCCACACTTACAGCTGTCTCTCTGCTTCATCTTCATTAGGTTTGAGCACGACAGACTGACATATGTAGATTTCTATTGAGCTATGCCAGTGTCTTCCAACCGTGTTTTATTTAAAGCCTTATCATCCCTTCGGACAGGCTTAATGATGAAGTAGTAAAACCATTCATTCATTTCTTCATTCACTTGTTCATCTGTTTCTTCAAATATTTGTCCATTTTGTCAACAAAACTCAATTATTTCACATCTAGGGCCTGTCTGGAGTGGTGTCTGGTTCACTGAGAACTGTGTCAGGGCACAGTTGTCCACCGCCGAAGCTGCCGTTTGCTCCCTGTGGACAAGCTTGCTGGTCCTTCCTCGGAGAATCGGCGGCACTAGTCACTCTGGGGGAGCCGCTGCACTGGTCATCTCTCCCCAGGCCCTCACCTGGAGGGTGCAGGGGTGACTACACCAACGGACTGGACCTCCAGTGGACAGCGACAACTCAGTGTGAAATGGATGTGTGTGGCCACCAGTGCAAAGGGAAGGGGCAGGTGCCAGGAGAGTGAGCACTGAGGGGCAAAAGCAAGTGAGCAGGGTGGAGTGGGGCAGAGGGCCCTTGGTGAGGGGCTCCAGCAAGTTTGCAGAACTAGGGACAGATGGGGTGTCCATTAGTCCAATAAGGCGTGACCCTGGCCCTGCCCTTTCTCTGCACTTCTCCTGACTCCCCCTCCCATCTTCCACGTGGCTCCTCTGCTGACCTTGTCTGTCCGGGTCAGCTCTCGTTCACCTCACTCCACAACTGTCTCGTCATCCAGGGCAGCATCTGCCGAGCGTGGCCGGCTGTGCGGACTCAGCACCTCTGGGGGCCGGTGACGGTGAGTCTTCTGGCGTAATTCTGCTGATGCTGCGAGATGGAACGGGTGGATGGGCACGTGCTGTTTTTTAAGCTGGCAGCTGGAAATACAAAGGCGGTGAGGCCGTGTGTTCACTGGGACAAAGCGTCTTGATGAGAAAGTTGAACTTGAGTCGGCTTAATGAGGAGAGGAGGTGGCTTTAGGTTCACTGCACTTGGAGACACTGTGCTTAGCAAGATCAAACCTCAAAAGATTGACTTAAAAGATATTAAGGAAGGAGATAAGGCCTCCAGGAAGCCTCTTGTGCTTACTATCTGCATACAGCATCACTTTATCAGCACCAACTCACTTGTAAGTCAGAAATCTGAAATTCAGGAGCAGAAGATGCCTTTTCAGACAGCTCAATGCAACAGGATCCAATTAGCTGGGGACGGACAGAACAGGGGCGATAAAATCGTGTATAATGAGATCACCAGGGGTATGCAAATGAAATTCCAGCGTCTGGTAACATTGTGATGGGAAAGATGTAAGGAATCATTACATTTGTATAGGAGCATCAGAGAGCTTCCTCAGCCCTGGACTGTGAAGTCACCCTCTGGGCTGCAGAGAACTGCAGGTACCAGGTACGGCTGCAGCCTGGTGTCCAGGTCACTTTATCCAGGAAGTCCTGGGGTGACTGTGCCACATCTCAGGAGCTTGGCACTGCACCCAGCCCCTGAGAAAGGTGCACGGGGATTCTTAGCAACACGCTTCCTGTCGTTTGCAACTTTTATCCAAGATGAGGCTACAGAAAGATGTAACAAAAGGGAATAGAAAATCAGTGATTTTTGTGAACCTAGAACTAGACAAATAATGCACGTCACATTGCTCCTTTAATTTTCTTCGTGTTCTTGTAAGAACCATACCTTAATTCTCCTATAAATTAGGACCCCGAGGCTGAGAGGGACTGTTCAACGTTATAGTGCAGAAAGGTTGAGCATCTGGGGAACCATCTCAGAATGTTTGCCTGCGTGTCCGTGGGGGTGGTGCCTTACAGAAGGGCAGGTGTGTCACAGGTACCAGCCTCTTCTTGGCACCATGACAACATTTGCTTCAGAGAAGGAGTTAGGGAGGCTCCTTTCCTTTCAAATGCTTTGAATGGATTCTTTAATATAGGTACAAGATCTTTGAAGGTTTGGCAGAATTTTGGTGTGAAACTTGTCTAGTCCTTTTTTTTTGGTTGCTGTTCGGAGCTGTTTTTATTGTTGTTTCAATTCCAGCGCTCGACGATATAGGTCAAGTCCAAAGCTTCACTTCTTCCTGGCTGAGTTTAGGGAGGCAGTGTGATTCTAGCTCCTGTCCATTCCTCCAAATTTCTGGGCACAGAGATTTTTATAGCATTTGGTGATAATATTTTGTGTCTCTACAGTATCTGTTGCTATTTTCCCTTCTTGGTTTCTGACTAAACTCTTTAGAGATCAGACTTTTGTGTTTCTGGTTAATCTAGCCAAGGCCTTATCCATTTTATTTATCTTTTCAAAGAATGAACTTTTTGTTTTGTTAATCTTCTGAATGGTTCTTTTGTTCTTGATTTCATTTAGCTCATCTGATCTGGGCTATTTCTTTCCTTATTCTGGGTTCAGTATCGGATGGCTCTTCCTTTTCTATTTCCTTGAGATGTTTCATCAGAGGTTGATTCATATTCTTCTGCACAGCTAAGAGAGGGAGAAAACCTAGAGAGGGAGAAGAGGTTTGCATGCTATGAATCTGACAAAGGGCTAATAACCAGAATCTGCTTGACGTACTCAAGCAATTCAACAAGAAAAGATCAAACGACCTCATTAAAGATTAGTCCAGAGACATGAACAGAACTGGCCAATGGACAATAAACACATGAAGACATGCTCATCATCCCTGATCATGAAAGAAATGCAAATCAAAACCACTCTGAGGTGTCACCCAACCCCTATGAGAATGGCCCACGTCACAAGCTCTGAAAGCCACAGATGCCGGTGTGGATGTGGAAAGAAGGAAGCGCTCATGCTGCTGATGGGACTGCAAACTGGTATAGCCAATGCAGAAAGAAGTATGGCGACTTCTCAAAGACCTAAAAATAGACCTACTATGTCATCCTGCAACCCCATGACTAGGTGTCTACCTAGAAGAGAAAGAAATCATTTTACCATAAGGACATTTGCACCAGAATGTTTATAGCAGCTCAGTTCAAGATCATAAGAAGTGGGAATGGGCGGCGCCTGTGGCTCAAAGAAGTAGGGCGCTGGCCCCATCTGCCGGAGGTGGTGGGTTCAAACCCAGCCCTGGCCAAACACTGCAAAAAAAAAAAAAAAAAAAAAAAAAAAAAAAAAAGTAGAAATGGCTCAAGTGCCCATCAACCCATGAGTGGATTAATAAATGGTGGCATATGTATACTATGGAATACTACTTAGTCATAAAATATGAAGATTTTATATCTTTTATAACCCTGGATGGGGTTCTCATGAGAGAATGGAAGGACGAGCATCACGCATACTTAGTACTTAATTAGAACCAGTTGATTAATAACCATTAATCAATTAATTAATATTGATCAATAACCACATGCTCAGGTGAGAGAAAAACTCAATTAAATTCAAGTGGGAGGGGAGGGTTGGGTAAATTCCCACCCTGTGGGTGCTATGACCGGTATGCTGCACTCTTCCGGGATGAAGGGGACAACTCCAAGCTGGACTTTAACCTTACAAAAGCAAACCGTGTAACCCAGTCCTATTACCCCCATATTCACCTGAAACAAAAATGAACTACAATTCAAAAAAAAAGAATTGGTCAACAATTACAAATGCTTTCTTCTTTTCTTTCTTTCATCCTCTCTCTCTTTCTTTCTATTTATTGTTTTTTAAAACAAGAAGGGTCTTGCTCTATTGCCCACCCTAGAATGCAGTAGTGTCATCAGAACTCGCAGCAACCTCAGACTTCTGGGCTGAAGTCATCCTCCTGCACCAGCCTCAGAGTGCACCTCCGAGTCTACAGGTGCACCACCACCTGTTTTTTGGCTAGTTTTTTGGTAGAGACAGTGTCCTGCTCTTGCGCTCCTGACCTCAAGCAACTCTTCTGCCCCCCAAAGTGCTAGGATTTCAGGCATGAGCCACTGAGCCTGACTCCAAATTCTTTCTTAGAAAAAAAATATATATTTTGCCATTTTTCCCTAAATACTAGGATCGAGCTTTTCGGTTTCGTTTATTCTCCTGTTTTCTGTAACTCCATCTTGGTGGTTCAGATCCAGGCTGCTGCACCCCAATACCTGCCTTATCAGCTGTCCCAGACAAGAGGGCTTTGGGTTCCTGGGTGCCACTGTGATTTTAAGAGATGGGTTCTTTTAAACTCTAGTCCCATCCATCTGAGACCCATATCTGTCATGTCATGTAGGTACTTTTTCATTTTTGTGATGACAACTTTAAGATCTGTGCTCTTGGCAGATTTCAAATATATAGTACAGTAGTGTGAACTCCAGAAGCCTTCCTGTACGTTGTCTCTCCAGAATGTGTCTTAAAACTGAACCTTTGCATCCTTTGACCAGCATCTCTCCATTTTCTTCCTTTCTCCAGCCCCTGGCAACCACCTTGCTACTCTCTGCTTCTATGGGTCGGACTTTTTAAATTTTACAGACAAGGGACCATTCAGTCCATTGGGGGCCAGAGAGAGCAACAGAGCAGACACAGAAAAGTCAGTCTCTCCTCCTGAGCTGGGGTTTCTCTCTCCTGCCCTGGACAGCGGTGCTCCTGGGTGTTGGGTCTTAGGACTCGGGCTGGAACCACACACCGTTGGCAGTTTTAGGCCCCACTTTCAGGTAGCAGATCATGGGAATTCTCAGGCTCCATAATTACACCCCTCATAATAATTCTCTTTCTATATTAGTTTTATTTCTCTGGCGACCCCTGACTGCTATCTAAATGCATATAGGTAAACAAAGAAAAAGAGATTTTTATAATTAGAAATACAAAAAGTAATCATCCTAATATGCATACAGGCAGATAAAAGAAGTACCCATATAAAGAAGAAATTAAAAATGTTCAAATCCACACTGTCTAGAGATTAGCGCCAACCCTTCAGAGAGCACAAGGAATGTGTTCACGGATTGTCTAATGCGTGCCAGGCCACGATAAATTAGAAATCGCCCGGCCCTCGGCTTTACTGTGTCTCTAGGAGAGTGAGGGGCAGGGCGACAACTCAACAGATAGACAATAGAAGTTGCAAAAAGTGCTACGTGAGGAGGAAAAAGGTTCCTGAGAGAAATTGGAGAGGTTCACACAGGGTCAATGGGGGCTTTGAGGTCGAATGGCCCTTCACTCCAGAACTGAGACTTGCCATAAAGCAGGGCAGGGTGATTCAGCAGGGGGAAGGGCCTGAGTGAGACAGGCCTTGGCCCGGCCCCCGGTGCCGGAGACACCTGTGTGCAGGACAGCACGAGGTGGGCCAGGCCAGGACTGGACGCTGCAGAGGCAGAGAAAAGCCACGTTTAGGCGGCACAGCCAGGAGGCGGATTGTGGGGCGCAACCCAGAGTTCAAATACTTTTCCCAGTGAAAAAAACATTAAATCAATTTTAAGTCATGGTGGCAGTTTTGGAAAACGAGTATACAAATATAGAAATAACTTTTAGAGAAACAGGATTATAATAAACATGTTACTTTATTGCTGCATAAAATGTTCTGGATGCCTTGATAGGTGGATAAATATAGCTGAACACTTTTATTTAAATGGCCATAGAATATTCTGTAGTACTCCTGTATTGCCATTGATTTAACCAATTCCTTATGGATGGACATTTAATTTTTTGCTGCTATGAAAAGCATTCTGTGGCGAGCATCCGTATGGCTGTGGTATGCATGCCCTGAATCAGAGGGAGGGCGCCCCTTACAAGGAAGGCTGTGTGTAAGAGCAGTGACATTTGTGTGTATTATAGCTGGATTCTCCTCCCAAAGTTATACTGGTTTCTATTTTTTATAGCATTGTCGCAGCACCATTTTCCCCTCAATTAGACAGTCACTTATATTTCTAATTTCCACTAATGTGATAGGCGAAAAGATATCTCATTTCGTTTTCATATTTTTCCATTACCTTTGGGATTGAATGTCTTTTCGTGTATTTCTTATCTGTGCTTCATATTTTGAGAATTGAGTACTTTGCTCATTGGTTTACTGACATAGTTGTCTTTTTTTTTTCCCCCATTTCTTTGCCATAATTCTTTCTTTTCCCTGCTGTGGGAAGAGTTCCGATGAGATAACTTTCTTGAAGCAAACAGCTTCACGAGAGACATGCGTGTAAGACGTGAATGGCGTCCCCCAGCTAACATAGAACAATCGTCTCCTGCCCCAAGTGGACAGTGTTGTGGACAAGCCCAGGGATACCAATGGTAACCTATTGAAAATGCTCCATTCTCTATTATCCGACTGAATTCTCAAAATATTCTGGTAAGGCAGACAGAGCTCAGACAATTTTCCATCTCTTGGCAGTGAACTTGACGCTCAGAATTCACTGAACTATACAGTACTAAGAGCATCAGAGAACCAACACCAGCACTGCTAGGGAAGTATTACATTTCTGTGGGATTAGGGGTGCTGTTTGTAGCACTTTATGTGTTGACAGATAATTGGTATTTACTTGAAAGAATTTATTTATGAGAATATAGAGATACTTGTTTTGACCCCTTGTGAAATTTCTCTTATTAAAATGATTTAGGAAATTTAAGGTTAGACTCTGGGGCTAAAAAATTGCTTTGCTATCTCCAGGGGGATGTGGTTTCTATTTTTAAAAGCTTAGGAACTGTTTCAAAGCATTCTACAAAAGAAGAAAAATGAGAAAACCTGGACTAGAAATAAAATTGTGGTTATTAGTTTCCTTAAATTGAAATGTTAAAATTTCATTGGAGAGACAGTTCATATTAATTATCTTCTGCTTTTTCTTCTCAGACACGATTATATCCAAGTTTAAACAAAGGTTAAAGTGGTACACACTCTTGAGTGCAAATACAGATTAATTATTTGTCCCTAATTGAATGTTACCAGCAATCCTCATGCAAGCATTTGTTTCTATGTGTAACTGGAGGACAAAGCTCTTGTTTGTACCTTACTCTTGCCTCTGGCTTTCCTTGAAGCTGTACCGTTGCCGAATGTTATTTGGAAAACACATGTACATGCATTTTCCTTCTAAACTTCTATGCTTACTCTGTGACCATTAATAATGTTTAATTTCTCTCCTTCAAAGCATTTCTTTTTGGTTAAACTCTTTCTTCTCTCATCATAGAAAGAGGTTCCCACCTGCCCTCTCCAAACCAGCGTGCAGAGTCTGAGTCCACATCTCACTCTAAGACTTTAATTCGTTTCTTAAAAGCTTGCTTTCTGTTAGGTATTTATTTCACAAAGTGTCCAGATATTGTAATTATGTACTTCTTACTTATAAAATTTTAAGGCAATACCAGGGGTGTCAACAAATGTGTACACATTTTAAGCGATCTTTTTGACAGTAAAATCAATCATTCCTCGAGAGCACAGGAATGTCAGGTACATGGGCGTGTGTAGCACGCCTAGGCACACCTGGCCGGTAACGCCACCTTCATTTCAACTTGGAAAAGTGGCACACAGTCTAATATCACTTAAAATGCGTTTACATTTTTTGGCATGTTCTGTATAGATAATAGGATATTTGCTTTAGGTTGTCCAAATTTATGGACATAGGCCTTCCCAAACTTGAAAGACCATCAGAGGGTGACATTTTTCCTTGCAGCAAACGTTAATAAAATGGCTCTAGATGAGCCATCCCTCTTGCGTGTTATTAAGGAAACACCAGCAGCTTGGGAGAACGGCAGGAGTGTGTTTGAGACCTGCCTCCACCACTCCTGAGCCTGCATGCTGCACGGGTTTCCTGAGCAGCTTCCAGGCCTGCTGTTCCCAACGGTGTCAGTGGATAATAAATGCCTCGGGGGGGGGCTCCCCATAATAAGGCCATCCCTGTAGTTCCTTCCCCATTTGACTGTCCCCATCAGAATACATGCATGCCGAACGGCTCCCCATAATAAGGCCATCCCTGTAGTTCCTTCCCCATTTGACTGTCCCCATCAGAATACATGCATGCCGAACAAAAAAATCCACCTGTCCACCTCGATTTCCTCCTCAAGCAATTGTTTTCCTCCACATGAAGCAATTTCCAGAACCCCACCACCACAGTCGCGGAGCTGTGGTCAGGGGCCCCCAGGCAGCTTCTGCCTCTCACACTTCTCTGCTCCCTCTGGCCGCTGTCCACCTCCCGGGCCCTGGCAGCTGTCTGTCCCCTCGGCCCTGTGACATTGACAGTCCGGTTCCTTCCCTGTCACTTCTGCTCCACGGGTCTCTTCTGTCCTTTTGATTTCTCTGCGATCTCAGGCCACCTTGGGTCACTTGCTTCTGGGCCTTCCATCCCCAGGCGATCAGGCCCCGAGGCTTTGCCACCCTGTGTGTTTCATGGACGTGACTGTGGGGCTTCCTCTGGGGCTTCCCTGCTCCCAGACCCGCTTGTCTGCAAGATGGTGTCTCTGGACAGGACGGGTGTCTCGGAGGGTTTGCAAACACACTTGCTCCAGAGGAGTCCCGCTTCTATCTCAGCCTTTCCCGGCCGGAGCTCAGAGTTTTCCAGCCAGTTGGCGCACACTCGGTTTGGGATAACTCCTCTGCCTGCTGTCAGTCACGTCCAGGAATCCCCAAACCCTGGCGTTTCCTCCTCCAGTCGCATCTCCAATGCACCTGTTTCTTGCTCACCAAAACCAGCATTCCATTTGCGGTTGATTGAAAGATGTCACCATAAAAATATGTTGATGGCCTCTTTGTCTGTGATACCTCGGACTGAGACCTTATTGTAAATGTAGTCGTGTTAAAATGAGGCCATAAGGGGGATCCTTACCTGGGATGAAGGGTGTTCTGTAAGAATGGGAAGCTGGAGACAGGAGAGCAGGTGTGGGGCGGGGTGAGGACAGGTCACGGACAGGGTGAAGACAGGTGCAGGGCGGGGTACGGTGAGGACAGGTGTGGCAGCCACACGGCCCACTGCGCACAGCGGGGAAAGGACCCCCTCTGAGATGGGGGCACTACGTTTGTGGCTTCCTTACAGCCCCTTGGGGACTAATGCGCCATCTTCCTGCATCCTGTTCATGCTCTCACCGGCTCCTCCCTTGCCGATTTCCAGGCTGTCCTCTGCAGAGTGGCAGAACTGTGTTAAAATGTTAATTCAGGGCCTGGCTCGGGGGCTCATGCCTGTAATCACAGCACTTGGGAGGTCGAGGTCGGTGGATTGCCCTGAGCACACAGGTTGGAGACCAGCCTGAGCCAGAGTGAGACCCATCTCTACAAGCATCCAGGCGTGGTGGAGGGCACCTGTAGTCGCAGCTACTTTGGAGGCTGAGGCAGCAGGACCGCTGGAGCCGGAGAGTTGGAGGTTGCTGTGAGCTGTGACGCCGTGGCCCTGTACCAGGGATGACAAAGTGAGACTCAGTCTCAAAAAAAAAAAAAAAAAGAGTTAATTCTACTGATGACACCTCAGCTCATTCTAATTAGAATAAAATCCAAACTTTGTACCCAAGCAAGTTAGAAGTGGAGCGTGATGCATCCCGTCTTATTCTGAGCATTACCTCACTACGCGCTCCTTCCCTGCGACCATCTTCTTTACCCCTTGGAATGTGGACAAGCCCCTTCTGCCTCTGGCCGTGCACACACCCGCTGGGCACACACCTCCCCAAGCCCCACCCTCCACCCTCCTTCCCCACCCTTCCTTCTGCCTGAGAGGCTCAGGCCAGCTCCTCCTGTGACCACGTGTTTCTTATTATTTGATTTTCTTTCTAAATGCATCATCAGAGAGTCCCCATTTCCATTTCAATATTGCACAGAACATTCACTTATTTAACAATTCCTTCCTTCCTTTCTTTTTTTTTTTTTGAGACAGAGTCTCAAGCTGTCCCCCTGGGTAGAGTGCTGTGACGTCACAGCTCACAGCAACCTCCAACTCTTGGTCTCAAGTGATTCTCTTGCGTCAGCCTCCCAAGTAGCTGGAACTACAGGTGCCCAGCACAGTGCTGGCTATTTTGTTGTTGTTGTTGTTGTTTGTTCAGCAGGCAGAGTTCAAACCCACCAGCCCTGATGCATGTGGCTGGCCCCCTAACCAAACAATTTCTGAATTTACTTATCTATCTGTTTAATTCCTATCTCTTCAAAAAGTGAAAAGGCTGGGGGGTAGAATTCTGACCTTCATTCATGATTTATGCCCAGCGTCTGACACATAGGAGCCCCTGGATCCTTTTGTTAAATGACTAAATCAAAGAACTGCCACATCTTTACAGCAGTTAGTGGTGCCCACCTACTCAATACACATTTACCAAGTTCCTTCCAGGCCCCAGATGCTGTTTTAGGCAACAGAAATCCAGTGTGGACAAGACAGACCATGTTTCATGCTGGGAAAATAGTAAAAATAAAGGCCCCCAGAAAGAAATAGTTCTGAGATGTTTGAGGAATAGGCTATCTACTGAGACAGGAGAAGATTAAGGTTTAGGTTTTGAAATATGGAAAATCAGAAGACAGAAGTGATAAAAAATAGATATTTTAACGATGGGCGAGCAAGGGTCATGGCCGAGAGAATGGTGAGAGCTATTTTTACAGTGCAGGAGGGACGTGGCAATCGCTGGACCAATGCTGGTTGTAGAGGATGAGAGAAACGGCCAACTCTGGGTATTTATCACAATGGAGCTCACAGGAAGAGCGTTAACTGGACGTGGGCGGTGTTACATTAATAGCAGGAGAGCAGCCGCAGATCACTGCCTGACTCCTGACCCAACAACTTAATGAGGTTGTCATTTACGACACCACCTGGGGAGACGCAGATTTGGAGGAAAAGATTGAGACCTCGGTTTGGAAGATGCTTATTTAGAAATGTCTATGAGGCAACCAGGTGGAAATATCATGTAGGCAGTTGGCTATATGAGTTTCAAGTTCAGCAGAGGGGTCAGTTCAAGATAATAAGTTGATTTCAAGGTGTGGGATGTCAGGGCAGTGATTGGTGTAGCCTGCAGTCAGCAAATCATCCTTGCCTGTGGTTGCCCTGCTAACCCTTCCCCCTGCATGAAATGTGACGTCAAGTTCACAGGCAATTTTGATTTCAACGATTTTGTTGACATCATATACAACGGTGACTATTTGGTTGATTAAAATGAAACAGAAAATGATACTGCATTTCTATAACAGCCTGCATGTGATACGGGGGGGGTGGAAGGGATTCTTTTTTAGATGCTTACTAGTATTCTTTTGTCTAACAGAAACTTATAGAAACCCTACTATTTATGAGCCACTGACTATATCCAGGTTACATAATAAAAACCAATAGACATGGAGGGAGGGTAATTGCTTGTGCCACACCTGCGGTGCACCTTACAAGGGTACCTGTGAAATTTACTAAATGTAGAATATGAATGTCTTAACACAATAACTAATAGAATGCCGCAAACGATATGTTAACCAGTTTGATGAAAATATTTCAAATTGTATATAAAACCAGAACATTGTACCCCATGATTGCATTGCTGTACACAGCTATGATTTAATAAAAAAAGAAAGAAAGAAGCCAGTAGACGGTTTCCAGACTTAAAGAATTCAAAATCTGTAGAAGGAATGGGCAAATGGATCAGAGGGGAAAGTCTTTCATGCAACCACCTTTGAGAGTTATGGGGTGCACAAGAGGCAACTGATGTAATTGTTGAATTACATTCACCTATGGATCATTTGTATACTGTTTTTACATATGCAGGATTTAGGGGCACTTTTGTGAAATGGCTTTTATAAAGCAAGGATGAGCTCCAAACCCAGATTTCTATTTCTAGATCAGAACTCGTGAATACGTTGAACTGACCCACCTTGACTTTTTCCTAAGACCGATGTCATTCTGAAGGTGTTATGTAATCTCTAAGAGCCTCCATTTGCCTTTTTGGAAATAAAATTGAAAGAAAAGAAGAACACTTTCAAGTTATTTATATGCATTTTTAATGAATACTCAATGAGTCAATGTGTGCAAATATTTGAAATATTAAATAACATTCTAGCCCTTTTTGAGCAGCCTCAAGTTATTTAATGTCATATCACTGACCATTCTTTTTTCACCATCTGTAAAATGGGGATGGAGGTAACTATTTTGTGAAGTTGGCATGAGGTTAAAATAAAACAAAATGCTCTCACCAGGCTCCTGGCTCAGAGCAGGTGTCACACACGGTCGTAGTGACCCACAGCAAGGTGGTGAGAGCCATTGCAATCATTCTAATCCCCTTGTCTTTAATTTTCAATTATCTAGCCCACAGAAAACACCTGAAAATGGAGGAAATAAGTCTGTAGGGATTAAAAAGAAAAGAACTCTTAAAAAAAAAGTTTATTCTTACTGTTTTCTAAAGCACTAATTTTGTTTGCTAATCCATCCCTCTATTTATTCAGGTCCGTCTTTCTTCCGAAGAAGTTTTTTGATAAGAATGAAAAAAACCTCTAAAAAATAGAGTACTGGAAAGTGATGTCCACATTTTCTTTCTGATTTTTATCCTTATACAACAATTTCTGCAAAATAAAATGATTATGGGGTTGACACTAATATCCACCTGGAAAAAAAATGAAAATAAAATCTCAGTGATTTATTCCAAATTAGAAATGAGCATAAAGTGACTTAGTCCCGGGTGGGGCAGGGGAGCAGCCATGTGGCTGAAGCTGTGGGGGCGGCCTCAGGTGCACGTGGCCGGCTCCCTGCTCTGGTCTGTGCCGCCCACACCTACCCTCTCCTTACGATGACAGATGAGAAATCTGAGGGTCAGAGTGGGTATGTCCTTCAGCCCCACAGACAGTGAGTTAGATAATAAAATCCGGGGAGTTTCACCTCCAACCTGTGTTCTCTTTCTGCTAGATTACATCGCCTTAACAATCAGCGCTTCCCACGTGATAATCGATATTTATTTAGCCTATCACACGTGGTGACTGTTTTAGGTACTTTCGAAGGTGCCACTGTACCTGGAGGTCCTTTCCCGACGCACGACTATACTGTCATTAAGGTCACCGCGAGTCTTGGCAGTGGGCTGCACAGATGTCCCACTCCTGTGCCTGGGTGTTCACGGGTCCCATCGCCCTGAGGAGTTTCACTGCTGTGGCCTGAGCACTCTGTGACTCCAGAAACTGCTTAGCCTGGTAGGAGGGTGGGGGCAGGGAGCTGATGCCCAGGCACAGCCTGCAGCCAGTAATGGGTGGGTGTGGTGGGTGAACACCCAGCTTCCCCGCCCTGGGCGAGATAACTGCGTCCAGTCTCCTAGGGTCTCAGTGGAGTCGTGGCTGTGACTGGTCAGCAGCTCGTTCACACACCCTGGCGGCCTCATGTCCTGGCCTATCTCACTCCCCCTCACCTGTTTTGGTTTTCAAGGGCCAAATGAACCAAGTAGCACCTGCTGGGAGACGTGAACTTAAACGGGAGACGTGAACTCCAGAAGTCTGGAGGCCTGAAGTCCGAGATCCAGGAGCCCTCAGGTTTCTGGGCCCGTCTCTCTGCCTTGCCGACAGCGTCTTCTCCTCCCGCCTCTGCAAGCCTCCCGAGCACCAGCGTCTCTTCCTATAAGCTCCTCACTCGTACTGGACGAGGGCCCACCCCAGTGACCTCCTTTTAACTCGATCACCTCTGTAAAGACCCTGTCTCCAAACCTAGTCACACTCTGAAACAGTGGGGATCAGGAGCTCAACGTATACATTTTGGGAGACGCGATTAAACTCCTAACACCCACTTTTCTGTGTTTCCTGCCTTCATCTCCCAAATTAACTTCTTGCCCTCAAATCCCTGTCTATCTGCTCCCGAGGGAACACAAACTAAGGCAATTTCGTTCTATTTTTTTCTTTTCTCTTTTCCTGTAAATGCCGTATCCTTTCAGCACTTCTGCCAAGGTATAATTATCCACAGCCTACATATGGGGAGACAGGCTCAGGGAGGCCGTACATATTCCCCGCAGTCTGTAGCGGGCAGGGAAGAGGGGCTGGGCCTCAATCGTAGACCTCTGTGGGTCAGAGAGGGTCAGAGGGCAGCACCTTTACACCCCGCTTTCTCGGGGCTGCTGTGGGTTCTCGATGGTCCCCAGAAAATCTCTAAAGGCTTTCAGAGGTGTTCTTAAGACTACAAGTCAGAATCTCAAACTGTTCTGAAAAGTTGCTGTTTTCCACAAAGGTGCTCCTAGGGATACCTGTGCAGCTTTTCCAAAACTCCTACATTTCCGTGGTGGCGGGACACTAAGTTTCCAGAATCTCCACTCCTAGTGCTCAGATCAACTCAGCCCACCTGTACTGAACGCAGACTCGGGGGGGATGAGTCATCCAGGCCAAGGGTGACTCGAGATGAGTGAGTCCCCATCCCCACGACGTCCCATGAAAAACGCCACAGGGAGTCAGCCCAGGTTGTTAGTACACAGCTTCTGTTGTTTAAGCCACCAGCACACGTGTGGCGCTTTGTCACAGCTGTCACAGGAAACGGACGCACCTGTGGTCTTTGCACCACTGGCTCCCTGAGCTTCGATGCGACCTCCTCAGAGAGGCCCTTCCCGTGCCCTCCAAAGTTGTCCCGAATCCTTACTATCACCCTCTTATCCGTCCTTTCCTTATTTAAATCCTGCTATTTAACTGTCTAATGTACCTTGCGCCTTGCAATGGTAGCTTTGTGGACTGAGAACTTGACCCGCCTAGTTCACCCAGAGAAGTTTGGTACGAAGTGCAAATAACACGGTCAGGGAGGAAGGTGGGAGGGGAGGCTGGCAGGGAAAAGAGGATGAAGGAAAAACCGGTCTGGGTCCAGCTCTTGCTGGCGATGTTCTCATCCATGTCACCACCGCCATTATTACATTTTTACGTGTACTCAGCGCCGTGTATATGTTATGTCTGGAACTTGGAAGTGAGCTGAGGAAACCTGCCGTCTCCCTGGCTGTGTTTGCCCACGGCTTTATTTCATCATCAACTGTGGATCCTTTTGACTTTGAAGCGTACTGACAATTCCAGGATCTGCTAGAAATAAATATTTGCCTTATTGATACGCTTGCTAATTTACTAATTGCTTTTTTTTAAAATACCAGAATCTTTTCTACCGCTGGGGTTTGTGTAACCTTTAGCGATCTTGCTCTACTCGCAATTACACGTGTTCCTCATTCGTAGCTAAAAGTAACTCTTGTCACCCTTCCCGTCAAACTTGATCCTTGACACTTTAATTATTATAATTTCCTTTCCCTGCAGTAGCGGCAAAAGTGTCCACGCAGATTCTTGTTAGGGCCAATTCCTCATCCCAAGAATGACAATTTGACTTTAAGGAAAGTGGATTTTTCTGTTTGGTCCGTACGTGTGCTCTTTAAATAGTCCAGCCTTCGTCACGCCTCTATGTCCCTTCCCGGTGGGTGATTCACTCTGCTGTCACCACATGGTGGGAAGAGGGTGAGCTGGGGACAAAGCCCTGGTGGGTCTGCAGACTGCGCTGTGCTCCTGTTTCGGGCTCTTGGACAGGTGGCACGAGCTCTCTCACCTGTAGGAGACAGTGACATCTCGTGTCTGAGAGTGGCCCACCAGGCAGGGGCCGCCTTAGCTGCTCGTTAACACTGGGCTTGGCGGGGGCAGCCATGTCCCAGGAAAGTGGCCTCTGCCCACTTTGTATTAGTTCCTTCTCTTAACTCTCTAATCCCGTCTGGTGGCATCAGGGGGCACAGGAAAGGCAGAGGGAAAGGACACACTTGGGGCCTCCCAGGTGCTTGAAAAAGAGGCTTCCAGGCAGAGGTCCCTCCTTGGCCCCAGGTGTGAAGACAGGTTTGGTGGCCTCTGTCCCGCAGACTTGGTGGCTTGCTGCTTGTTACTCCTGGTTCATAAGCTGGTCTGGGGCTCCCAGTACATGGGGACCCACCCAGCGACTTTGTGGGGTTGGCCTTCAGAAATGCGGGGTACACTTTGCTCTCCTGCTCACCTGCTGCCCCTTCGAGAAGGGGGAGTGTAGGGAGTTAAACCAGGTCACAGCTGCCCCGGAGATCCAGAGACCTGCAGAGGTGTCACTTCTGCTTGAGAATGTGGCCTTCGTGCTGTGCTGTTTTTCTTGCCTGCCTTTCCCATCCTCCCCCCACCCCTGTGCGTGTCCTCCAGACCCTGCTGCCCAGTGTGGGCCGTGTCCCCCAGTCCCCAGTGTGGGCCGTGTCCCCCAGACCCTGCTGCCCAGTGTGGGCTGTGTCCCCCAGTTCCTTCTGTCCCAGCGTGGGCTGTGTCCCCCAGTCCCCAGAGTGGGCTGTGTCCCCCAGTTCCTTCTGTCCCAGCGTGGGCTGTGTCCCCTAGTCCCCAGCATGGGCTGTGTCCCCCAGTCCCCAGAGTGAGCTGTGTCCCCCAGTTCCTTCTGTCCCAGCGTGGGCTGTGTCCCCCAGACCCTGGCCACTGGCTTCTCAGTGGTCGCAGCAGACAGGGGCTGAGGCAGAGGCTGGATGGGGCCCGGCCGAGGTGGAGAACTTTCCACCTGTCTTTCCTGTATGTGGTCACCATGGCTGAGGGCCTTGCCCAGGGATTCTCACTGTCCTCTTCAGGCAGGCATCTTCCCACGTCCATCCCTCCAGGCCCTCGGATCTTCTCTCCTCCTGGCCCCTCCACACCTAGAAATGTCAACCCCTGTCCTCACCACCCTGCTTTCCTCAAAGCCCACAGTCCCTACAGGCCTGTGTAAATTGTCTCTCTTTTTTTCTTTTCTTTTCCTTTTTTAAAATTAAACCATAGCTATGTACATTAATGCAATCGTGGGGTATAATGTGCTGGTTTTATATATAATTTGAAAGGTTTTCATCAAACTGGTTAACACAGCCTTCACAGTACTTTCTTAGTTATTGTGTTAAGACATTTATATTCTACATTTAGTAAATTTCACACGTACCCTTGTAAGATGCATGGAAGGTGTGGTCCCACCAATTACCTGACTTGAGCCTTCTACCTGCCAGCTCTTTCTGCTCTCCTTCCCTAGCA
>CAUYON010055978.1:0-11690 GCA_963573935.1 Arctocebus calabarensis
CCTCCCCAGAAGCTGGAACTACAGGTGCCCACTACAACGCTCGGCTATTTTTTGTTGTAGCTGGGTTTGAACCCACCACCCTCAGTATGTGGGGCTGATGCTCTACTCACTGAGCCTCAAGCTGTCACCCTGGATAGAGTGCTGTGGCATCACAGCTCACAGCAACCTCCAATTCCTGGGCTCAAGCGAGTCTCCTGCCTCTGCCTCCCAGGTAGCTGGGACTACAGGCGCCCGCCACAATGCCCGGCCATTTTTTGGTTGCAGCTATCGTTGTTTGGCAGGCCCTGGCTGGATGGATTTGAACCGCCAGCTCAGGTGTACGTGGCTAGCGCCTTAGCCCATTGAGCTACAGGCGCTGAGCCCATCTTTTTTAATGGCTGAATAGTATTCCATGGTATACAAATTCCCTGATATACAAATACGTAGCTTGTTAAGTCATTCCTGTCTTTTTAAAACTAAGGTATAGTGAGGTAAATCAACTTACCAGATTTCCATTGCTCACTCAGCATGCACAGATGTTAGTTTAAGAACCAAAAAGATAGGAATACTATTAAAAGCTAGGTGTTTCATAAAAGTTTCCGTGGAATGTATCCCTTTTGGTGAATATCATCATACAGACTTCATACTGTTTTTAACTCGTTGTAAGCATTTAAACTTTTGGAACTATGTTATACATCCAAATCACATCAATTTGAAGACAGTTTTTTAGGTATTTGGGATGCATGGCTTGGTATCTTTTGTACAAGTTTTTTTATAGTAAAACAAAAGTTCTCTTTCTGTTGTTAATATTTGCATGGCCAGTGGCGTCTCTGGGTGGCAGCTACATATGTTCTTTGGTGTGATTGCCTTCTAAATAGAAATTTTGAAAATATTAGGGGTTAAATTTTAATTACAAGAAGGAATGATACAAAAACCTTCCCTCTACCCACCTGAATGTGCCTGATCCAAAATAAAGTTACATAGTAAAGGTGGATATATACTGTAAGAGATAATTGTGATTAAAATATCCTGAGGACATTATTAATGGTATTGCACTAACAGTAGTAGGTGTTGAAAATGGAGAGAACCCAAGTGTGCATTTATAGACAAAGGTGAACATGGTTTTTATGTTACATGCTTGAAGTTTATATCAAAGCCAGAGTTGTTATGTGTGCAGTATACTGTGTCATTTTGTGGTCATAATTGATTGTTTAAAAAATTGGTATGTAGTTTTGTTTTAGGCACAGTTCTATCATGGTAGCAGTGTTACAGCTGTACATCTGGCCTGGTATGTTTCCATTTATAGATTGAAAAAAGTAAATAGTATCAACTTGCTTTTGCATTAAATGCTACAGTAAACAGTCTTTATTATATGACTTCACCTTTGGTTGAACTTGGGTATGATGTTTGGCTTTGTGCTTTTAGGTCTTACCAAATGTGGAGAATGTTGTTTGATAGCCAGATACCCCCCTCCCCCAAAGGAGTTCTTTACTCTAGGTATGCTGTTTTCCATTGCCCTGTAAGCACTATAAATAAAATGCAGTCATTAAGGCTTCACTTAGTTTTAATACGTGGTACATGAACAGGGAAAAAGCAGACAACTTCCTACTAATTAGATGAACTAAAAGGTGTATTGACCAAGGTTATATTTTATATAAAGTGGGTAATACATTTGTCTCAGTATGTATGTGTGTTTAATTTAAAAGGCTGTTTGGCTCATTTCCATAGAACTAATTTGAATATTGAGAACAAACCAGTTCAAGAGCATTATACCTCTCTATATATAATTCTCTTAACGTGTTTATGAGATAGTTTTTGTTTTTGGTTATAGCTATAAACCAAAGGTTCAGAAAGGCAAAGTGACTGGACTGTAGGCGCTAAAATTGAGATTCCCTAGGCTTGTAGATTCTGAGACTAATGTTCCAGTGTTGCTTTACAAATCCAGTTCTGTTTTCAGAGGTAGTGTTAACAATAGCAATGTAGGTGAAGGGACAAACTAAATTGTGGAAGTAACAATTTTGTAAAATGAAGCACTTGTTTTTCTCATTGCTTGAAAGGTTTTCTATTCATGTCACATACTGTTGTTCTACTTTGTCCTGGAAACAGTAATTCTTCTATTTTGAATGTGGCTAAATATTAAGTATGTTTGCTCCTTAGATAAGATTGGTGAGATGAAAATCCCAGATCATTTTCCATTAATTCTCAGATAGTATAAATCATGATCCAGAGACTGAGTTCCAAAATACTCTACTAAAAGTTGACATGTTCATCACAGCTTATAAAATGCCTTTCTTTTTCCTCCTCATAGCTTCCAGAGTCAGACACACATCCGTGTGTTTGTTTCATGATCTCCTGGGCAAAGAACAGTAAAGCAGTTAGTTTTGTGTTGATTTAATACGGAAATATGGAAAAACGAGCAGTTATATTCAGATATAAAGGTTTCCTAGGACTCTGTTCTCTTCATTATGGGCATAGTTTGTCTTCAAAAAATGGCAATAAGGCTAAGGTGTTGTAGAGAGAATGGTGGATTCTGGAGGAGTAGATGGGACAATGTATTACTAGTCTGGTATTCTCCTGTTTTATATCTCATTGTAAGTAAAATTTATCAAAGCTACCTCAGAGGTATCCTTTGTTTCGTTTGGAGGAAACAAATCAGGAAAACCAAGAGACCAATGCGTTTAGGTTGAGGTGGTAGGGTCTTTTTTGAGGGTGCTGAAGAAAGATAGGCAAAGTTATGTATGACAGGGAAACACTATTTACTCTTTCTACTTTGACCCATTTCCCTTCTACTTAAAAAGAATTACTTTTTTTATTATAATACTACCATTGTCACTTTGGAAAGCTGAGGCAGGTGGATCTCTTTTGCTCAGGAGTTTGAGACTACCGTGAGCGAGAATGAGACCCCGTCTCTACTAAAAATAGAAAAATTAGCTTAGTGTTGTGGCGGTGCCTGTAGTCCCAGTTACTCAGGAGGCTGAGGAAAGAGGATCACTCAAACCCCTGAGTCTGAAGTTGCTGTGAGCGATGGAGCCACAGCACTCTCCCCAGGTTGTACAGATAATACCACTCTTGCCTGGAAAAGTCCACAATTCACATTCTCATATGCAAGCAAGATCTTAATTGGACTAGAACTGTAAAGGGGGAAGATTTTTGTTTTTTGTTGTTCCAAATGACTTTTCTTTCTGTTGTTAAGGCAAAAATAGAATAGGCTAAAGAAGAGAGAGGTCCTTAGCTGCCAATAAATGACTGGGAAGTGGGGTGTGAAAGAACAATGAAGAACAATCTTCGATTAACTGTTTAATTTCTTACAGAAACAATACAGTGTTTCTGTCTGTTTACATATTCTGTTGTGGATTGTGGTTTGGAACAGATATACAAAGCAATGACAAGTAATCTGTATGTATCTGAATCTGGGTATTTTCTAAACTATAAATGATGAGCTCGTGAGTTGCTCTTGCACTGGGAGTCCTCACTTCTGCCTTAGCTATTTAGTTACTATGAGAGGAGACTATTATCCTTCTGGTGTTGGAACTGAAAAAAATGTTATAAACCTTTGTTCTGTACTGCTCTTGGTTAACAAACAGAATTTAGGCTCAGTGCCTGTAGCTGAAGCGGCTAAGTCGCCAGCCACATACACCAGAAGTGGCTGGTTCAAATCCAGCCCAGCCTGCCAAACAATGACAACTACAACCAAAAAAATAGCTGTGCATTTTGGCAGGCGCCTGTAGTCCCAGCTACTTGGGAGGCTGAGGGAAGAGAATCGCTTAAGCCAAGGAGTTGGAGGTTGCTGTGAGCTGTGATGTTATAGCACTCTACCTAGGATGACAGCTTGAGGCTCTGTCTCAAAACAAAACAATTTGTTTACCTGGCTAAAAGGATGCAGAGTTAGAGTTCACAAAGGTTATAGACTTGAGTGTCCCCGATGCAGACTCTTATCGCCATGTATATTTGTTTTGGGAATGCATTCAGCCAGTTTATTAATCCCTCATTATATGCATTTTCACTATTTAGCTTTGTCTGAATTGCATTATCTTATTTTAGTGTATAAGGATTTGTTAGTTCAGTTTTGCTGTAATCAATAGCAGAGTTTCAGATTAGCCAGCAGATTTACTTAATAGTTAAATCTAGATAGGAAATGTTTACGAATGTTTGTCAGTGGTGATTAAGTAACACCATCATCTGTAAATGAGCAGTAATCCCTGTCTTTATTCTTTTGGGTGGCTTTAACTTAATAAAAGAGGCTAAAGTGTTTTAGGATGGAGTGAAATTTTAGTGATGATGGAAGGAACCTTAAAAACCATCCAAGTTAAGTTACCATTGGTAGATGAGCAAGGAAACAGACCCAGAGTGGTTGTTGAATCTCGTTCACAATGAATTGTTGTGAGAATTTTTAAAATAACTGCATATATAGCAACATTTCTCAGTTGTTAAGTGGGTTAACATTTTTTCTCCATGTAGGAATAATTGAGAATGTTTAATCATGCTTATATGTAGGTTGGTTGATAAAGATTCAACTTTAGGCTCGGCGCCTGTAGCTCAGAGGCTAGTGCGCCAGCCACATACATCAGAGTTGGTGAGTTCGAACCCAACCTAGGCCTGCCAAACAACAATGACAACAACAACAAAAGATTCAATTTTAAAGAAAATGGTGGTTCCTTCTGGTCAAAGGTAAAAGTGATTATATGACATAAACAAATGGAAAGCCAACAAATTTCATATTTTTAAAGCATTATCCCTCGTTCACATTTTTCTTTCATTAGCTCCTAAGCCTTAAAGCCAAATGAAAAAAAACGCAGTCCCTTAGAACATTACAAGGATGGTTATATTACAGTGGAAGTTCTGTAAGTTGACCCTTCAAGGGACTCTAACAGACTGGTCAACAAATGGAAGTGGTCAATATAAGGAACTAGGCTTACTGTACTGATAGGTACATGTGGTTCATGTCTGGACTACAAAAATTAGGTCAGTTGGAGGTGGTTAGTGTAGGGAGGTGGTAACCTGTGAAGGTTTTGTTTTGTTTTGTTTTGAGACAGTCTCAAGCTGTCTCTCTCTGAGTGCCGTGGCATTATAGCTCACAGCAACCTCAGACTCTTCAGCTTATGCAATTCTCTTGCTTCAGTCTACCAAGTAGCTGGGACTACAGGCACCTGCCACAACACCTGACTTTTTTTGTTTGTTTTGCATTTTTTTTGTCCGGGGACAGGTTTGAACCCACCATCTCCAGAATATGGGCCTGGTGCCCTACTCCTTGAGCACCACCACCCCCCCCCAAGCTATTTTTTGATTGCAGTTGTCATTGTTTTTAGCAGGCCGGACCTGGGCTTCAGATCCTCCAGCCTCGGTGTGTGTGTGGCTGGCGCCCTTCTCACTGAGATATGGGCGCCAAACCAGCTGTGGAGGTATTTTATTATTTTTTTTTTTTGTAGAAATAGTCTCATTAGGTCACCCTCTGTAGAGTGCTGTGGCATCACACAGCTCTCAGCAACTTCCAACTCCTGGACTTAGGCGATTCTCTTGCCTCAGCCTCCCAAGTAGCTGGGACTATAAGCACCCACCATCTTCGGTATATGGGGCTGGTGCCCTACCCACTGAGCCATAGGTACCACCCAAGGTGTGGAGATTTTAAAGTATAAAACCATGCAGATTTTAATGTAAGAAAATTGAAATGTTTCATAAAATATTATGTTGTTCCGTATAATTGAAAGACAAGTACAGTTATGTGCTTCATGATGACATTTTGTTCAACAATGAACTGTGTATATGGTGGTGGTCCCATAAAATTATGAAACTTAGACTCGGTGCCTGTGGCTCAACAGGCTAAGGCGCCAGCCACGTACACCTGAGCTGGCAGGTTTGAATCCAGCCAAGGCCCGCCAAACAACAGTGATGGCTGCAACCAAAAAATGGCCGGGCGTTGTGGTGGGCGCCTGTAGTCTCAGCTACTTGGGAGGCAGAGGCAGGAGACTTGCTTGAGCCCAGGAATAGGAGGTTGCTGTGAGCTGTGATGCCATGGCACTCTATTCAGGGTGACAGCTTGAGGCTCTGTCTCAAAAAAAAAATTTATGAAACTTACTTGATTTACAGTTACAGTGAGTACTAGAATTAATAATTAGCCGGTTTTTGATGGTGAAAATGACATAATAGAGACTCCTTTGACAAATAGTGTTATTAGTAATATTAATACTAAGATTGTAAAGAGGTGTATTTTGTGTCTGGTTTTGAGTTTGATCCACAGAAAAGACACATGAAGGTCAGCATTGACTTCTTCCTTACTTGAAGGGTTTGGTGGTTAGTTGTTTCAACATAAGACTTTTCCCACCAAGAGTAAAATTTAGATGTAAAAAATAGATTTCTGTAGTTAAGCACAGATAATTGACCTCTGATGAACCTGTACACTTTTGCCTCAGTATAGACCTTTAGGTTCTTTTTTGTTTGACACATTCTCACTGTATAAGAATACTTTCTTCTTTTGAAAGAAACCATATTTAATAAATACCTGTAAGGTAGTTATACCATGAGTACTTTTTTTTTTTTTTGGTAGAGACAGAGTCTTGCTTTATTGCCCTCGGTAGAGGGCTGTGGTGTCACACAGCTCACAGCAACCTCCAACTCCTGGGCTTAGATGATTCTCTTGCCTCAGCCTCCCGAGTAGCTGGGACTACAGGCGCCTGCCACAACGCCCGGCTATTTTTTTGTTTTTGCAGTTCGGCCAGGGCCGGGTTTGAACCTGCCACCCTTGGTATATGGGGCTGGTGCCCTACTTACTGAGCCACAAATGCTGCCCCACCATGAGCACTTTTAAGTGCTTAGCAACAGAAATTAATGTTAATCTCAGAAATTGAACCAGTATTTGAAGCAAGTTAATTCTTGGCATATTTTAGTGCCGGAGTTGGTACTCCTGTTCCTGTTTTTGAAACTGAGAAGAATATTGGTGGAGATGAATGGAATTATTTTAAAAATTGCACTTGATCGTTTTCTTTGGAGTATGACAAGAGTGCTCTGCTATTCAGCAAAGCCACTTTCTGCTCTAGAGACAGAGTCTCATTTTATCGCCCTTGGTAGAGTGCTGTGGCATCACACAGCTCACAAGAACCTCCAACTCCTGGGCTTAGGCAATTCTCTTGCCTCAGCCTCCTGAGTAGCTGGGACTACAGGTGCCCACCACAATGCCCGGCTATTTTTCTGTTTTGCAGTTCAACCAAGGCCGGGTTTGAACCCGCCACCTTTGGTATATGGGGCCGGCGCCCTACTCGATGAGCCACAGGTGCCGCCCAAATTGGCCTTGTCTTTGAATTTCATGATCTGGTTTAGTTGGAGAACTCATGTCCTGAAAACTTGAAGGATAAGAGTCATTACCTCAATCTCATCTTTGCTAAAGTATTTCTTTAGGAAACATCTGTTGTCAGTAATGAAGGGAGTGAGAGTCTGGTTAGGTGTTAACCATGTATTTAAAAAAATGATGACTACTATTTTGTTTTTTGGTTTTTTTGAGACAGAGTCTCACTTTCTTGCTCTGGTAGAATGCTGTGGTGTCTTAGCTCACAGCAACCTCAAACCCTTGGGCTCAAGTAATCCTCTTGCCTCAGCATCCTTAAGTAGCTGGAACTATAGGCACCTACCATAACACCTAGCTCTTTTTTTAAGAGGCGGGGTCTTGGCTCTTGCTCAGACTGGTCTTGAACTCCTGAGTTCAGGTAATCCACCTGTCCCAGCCTCCCAGTGTGCTAGAATTATAGGTGCCCTGCCCCTATATACATACTTTTTAATTGGAAAAGTATTTCTAAAACTATAGATCCCAGTTCAGTGATTCTTTGATGCAGGATTCCAAAATATGTAAAGGTCATTATTAAAACATTTTTAAAACCTAATGTCTAGTGGTGCCTGTGGCTCATTGGGTAGGGCATCGGCCCCATATACCGAGAGGGCGGGTTTGAGCCTGGCCCCAGGCAAACTGCAACAAAAAATAACTGGGCAGTGTGTCAGGTGACTGTAGTCCCAGCTACTTGGGAGGCTGAGGCAAGAGAATCGCCTAAGCCCAGAAATTGGAGGTTGCTGTGACCTGTCACGTCATGGCACTCTACCGAAGGTGATAAAGTGAGACTCTGTCTTTAAAAAAACAGTAACTTAATGTCATAATGTTTTTAACTGTATTCAGGTTTAAGATATAGATATAAAGAGAAACTTAAGTAGTTGTCATGTAATCCCAGGATGGAAGTATAAATTTTAAAAAGAAAAACTATTAGAAAATGGCAAGATGATAGTTTTTCTTTGTACCAATTGTAGGAGAAAAATTATAAAGCAAAAATAGCAAACAGTATGACCAAGTGGTGACATGACGTTTGTAACCTATTAGGAAAACAAAAATGGGCAAAGAACGTTCTGACTGTATTTTAAAAATAAGAGAAAATGCCTACAAGTTATTTAAAATAACATTAAAATGTAGTTTTGAAAGAAACTATGTTACTTTCATGGTATATGAATACATAAAAGGCTCATCTAGTCTTCAGTGAATAGGTGCTTAAAAACACAAAAACAGTGAACATTGTGTAAGAGGAAAAAATTACTGATAGTAAACAAACATGAAATAAAAAGTTTGAACTCAGAAATGAAAAATGCAAATTAAATCACTGAGATAACATTTTATGTCTGAAGTTACTGAGAATGGGTACATTCTTTTATTTTTGCCCAACAAGTTGGCATAATCCAGTTTTGTAGCATACTTGAAATTATAAAATGGGCCAACCATGTTAGCTCACACCTGTCTCTAATCCCATCACTTTGGAAGGCTGTGGCAGGAGGATTGCTTGAGGCCAAGAGTTGGAGACCAGCCTGAACAACATATCAAGACCAGTCTTTACAAAATACAGAAAAGTTTGAAGGGAGTAGTGGCTTATTCCTATATCCAGCTACTTAGGAGGCTGGATATAGGAATATAGGCTGAGGAGGATAGATAATAACATAAGCCCAGGAGTTTGAGATTGAAGTGAGCTGTGATGCTGCTGCTGTGTTCTAGCTAGCCTGGGCAACAGAGTGAGACCCTCTCTGCCCCTGCAAAACAAAACAAAAAACTATTTTGTTCATAATCCCACAGTTGAGGCTCAGTGCCTATAGCTCAGTGCTAGTGTGCTAACCATATACATTGGGGCTGGTGGGTTCAAACCCGGCCCAGGCCAACAATGACAACTACAACAAAAAATAACCAGGCATTGTGGCCGGTGCCTGTAGTCCCAGCCAGTTGGGAGGCTGAGGCAAGAGAGTCGCTTAAGCCCAAGAGTTTGATGTTGCTGTGAGCTATGACGGCAAGCATTCTACTGAGGATGACATAGTGAGACTCTGTCTCAAAAAAAAAATTAATAAAATTGAAAACTATAATCCCATAGTTGAAAACTTTTTGGAAGGGCATAGTTCAAATAAGTAAAGATACTGTACATGTATTGATCTGTTCAGGAAGGTATTAATTATACAGTAGTGGTTTTAAATGATTGCTGTAATCTTGTAGAAACTTAATCGATATGAAATTTTAGGATACAAAATGAAATGCTAACCAATTTTAAATAAGAGAGATTTCTGTGTGGATTAAAAAATAGAAATGAGAATAGTTCTTGGCTCAAAGGATCCTCCTGCCTCACAAAGCATGAGCCATTGTGCCTGCTAATTTTTTCTTTTTGGGTAAAGAGGATGTCTCACTATGTGGTTCAAACTTTGACCTCCCCAAATGTGAAAATTATAGGCATTACCCAGTGAATAGTTTTTGTTGGCAGGAATAAGACAGATAACCATATTTTATAGCTGTACCACTGAAATAAAAATCTCTTAGCATTTTAATTTTTACTAGCTTTTTTTTTTTTTTAAAGAGACAGAGTCGCACTTTGTCGCCCTCAGTAGAGTGCTGTGGTGTCACAGCAATCTCCAACTCCTGGGCTTCGATTCTCTGGCCTCAGCCTCCCAAGTAGCTGGGACTACAGGCACCCACCACAACACCCGACTGTTTTTTGTTGTTGTTGTTGTTGCAGTTTGGCCGGAGCTGGGTTTGAACCCGCCACTTTCAGTATATGGGGCTGGCGCCCTACCCACTGAGCCACAAGCACTGCCCGTTTATTAGCCTTTTTTTTTTTTTTTTGAGACAGAGCCTCAAACTGTCACCCTGGATAGAGTGCTGTAGCATCACAGCTCACAGCAACCTCCAATTCCTGGGCTCAAGCGAGTCTCTTGCCTCCATCTCCCAAGTAGCTGGGACCACAGGCACCCGCCACAATGCCCGGCCATTTTTTGGTTGCAGCTGTCATTGTTGTTTGGTGGGCCTGGGCTGGATTCGAACCCACCAGCTCAAGTGTACGTGGCTGGCGCCTTAGCCCGCTGAGCCACAGGCGCCGAGCCTATTTATTTTTGTTTTTACATATACATGTGTTTATTAGGTTTCCGCTTTTTGCCTTCACAGAATTAAAAAAGGCTTAAAATTTTTTTTTTTTTGAGACAGAGCCTCAAGCTGTCACCCTGGATAGAGTGCTATGACATTACAGCTCACTGCAACCTCCAATTCCTGGGCTCAAGCGGGTCTCTTGCCTCTGCCTCCCAAGTAGCTGGGACTACAGGCGCTCGCCACAACACCCGGTCATTTTTTGGTTTCAGCTGTTGTTGTTGTTTGGCGGCCTGGGCTGAATTCGAACCTGCCAGCTCAGGTGTACGTGGCTGGCGCCTTAGCCCATTGAGCCACAGGCGCCGAGCCAAAAAAAAAGGCTTAAAATTTAATAACAGTAATAGTGTTTAAGATAAGGACTAGTCCTGCTCCCGTTTTGGGGAGGGACATACTAGCTAAAACAGGAACTTTTACCTCCTAGAGATCTAGTCATGATCAAAAAACTCTTCCCTCTAATTCACCTTCCCTAACCCCAACTTGGGAGGTCCCCTTTCCTGTTATCTTGTCTTCTTCTATAGCTGTTAAAGTTATAGGAGTCGATCCCTGCATACATCATTCACGAGTAAAATCCTGGAACCCTCCGTTTTCTACGGAGGCAGACAATGAAGACAGCCAACCACAGACCACCTACGCTTGTGAGCCAAAAGAAAGTTTGAAGTTATTATTTAGGAAACAGCAAGAAAAATCCTAATATGGTTTTCTTTTAGCATCACTGAATAAGTGCTTCTGACCTGACGCTGTTCTACCTTTGCCTATTACTGATTATACTAATCAGATTTGTGTTTTCCAGAAATGTCATCAAGCCACATGCAATAAAGATGGTTACAGTCCATGAACCCCTGTATCACTCTCCCTCCAGAGAAACCCTAACTGTCCCCTTCTATCATCGCCCGATTCAGCAGGAAGCAGTTAGATCGAGTCTTCGCCCTTTTTCCCTAACAGCAGTTGGGGTTTCTACTCGGAGAGGGAGAACTGATGCAGGACATTTGGCACTCTAGCCAGCTCAGTGGGGCTGGTGGACCTGCTGCCTCCTCCTTGGTGGTGTCAGTGCTGCGGCAGCCAGCTGAAGAGCCAGCGGGCTGAATGACAGGCAAGGAGGGGGACCTCCAACCCCCACCAGAGGCTACAATGCCAAAAGGCCAGACAACGGCAGAGGAGACACCTGTGCCTTGGTGTCTCCTTCACTTTACACTTAGGACTAAATGTGGAACCCCCATTTCCTATGCCTAGGTCAATTTCATGTGAATTTCCTAGGCCTCAATTCCATGAATGGACTGTGTCCATTCATTGATAA
>CAUYON010055981.1:0-13091 GCA_963573935.1 Arctocebus calabarensis
GGAAGGGACTGTATTCATTCATTTCCTGGCCAAGGAACCCATACACCTATATATACCCTGAGACTAAAGGCCTAAAGGAGGAGATGGGGAAAGACCAGGAGAGAAACGGAGAGAGCTTCTCTCTCCCCACTAGAATTCTCTCCCTTACCTGGAGCTTTAGTGTTTTCTGTATTCTTTTCTGTAAATAAATTCTGTCTTACCACTGGGGGGTGGAGGGGGAATAATGTAATGAAGAATAATAAAATACATTTTAAAAAAAGAAAAATTTCAGAATATTAGGGAGTATGCAAGTTTTGTTTATATGCTTTGTTTTTGTACAGACTGAGTCAAAGTTCCAAGTGTGTCGTTCACTCAGATAGTGTGCGCTGTATCTCACAGGTGTGAATTTACTCATCCCTCATTCCCTCCCCTCCCCTCAGTTTGATTTTCATTGAGATTTACTTCTATACATGCACTTAAGTGTGATCAATTAGTTCCAATTTGGTACTGAGTACATGTGTGTTTCTTTAGTCTTGTGATGTTTCACTTAGAAGAATGGTTTCCAGTTCCCTCCAGGTTGTCACTAAAGGTATTGGACTGCCATTTCTTTTCTTCTCTTTTTTTGTTTTTGAGACAGAGCCTCAAGCTGTCACCCTGGATAGAGTACCATGGCATTGCAGCTCATAGCAACCTCCAATTCCTGGGCTCCAGCGAGTCTCCTGCCTCTTTCTCCCAAGTAGCTGGGACTACAGGCGCCCGCCACAATGCCTGGCCATTTTTTTGGTTGCAGACATTATTGTTGTTTGGCGGGCCCAGGCTGGATTCGAATCTACCAGCTTGGGTGTACGTGGCTGGCACCTTAGCTCGTTGACCCACAGGCGCCGAGCCTGCCATTTCTTTTTTATAGCTCCATGGTGTAAAACATACCACAACTGGACAGTTGGGTTGTTTCCGTGTCTTTGTGATTATGGATTATGCTGCTATATACTTTTACTATTGTCATTGCCATTACCTTTATTATTAATGTGAGCTACTCTTCAGAATTGCGCTGCTGCCAATCTGTATGGTTATGTAATTCAGACTAGGAGGTGGTTGATTTAGTGAATGAAGCTGATTCATTGCTCTCAAGCAAGCCAAGGGGGGAAAAAAAGTGTGACTCTATAGCCCTGCTAGGCAATCAGTAGTGATGAGTTCTTCACAAGCTGAATATTGCTCGGAAGGTTTGGGTTTACAGTTAATGTGTAGATCATTGAGGGCTCAGAGCTCTGTTCCTCTGCCAGTTCTGAGCTCCCCCCAGTCAATGAGTAAAAGACATTTGGCTTCTGTATAACTAGAGGCAAAGGGATGGCTGTCCTTGGTTTATTCCAGGTGTTCTGGTGTAATTGTTAATACTTCTCGCTTTCATGTGAAGAAAGTGCCAGTTTGGAGATAAGTTATCTAGTAATCATTTCACAGAGATGTTGTGAAATTAGATGATAAAACCTATCTTAAAAATGCTTTGGGAATCGTAAAACATTATACAAGTAAAAGGGATTAAGAGCTTTGAGTTCTTTCTTTGTGTTTTCCTGTTAGAGACAAACAAAAATGACTGACATTGCTGTCTGCTGTAGTCTCCATTACTGGCCTGAGATTTATTTGGATTCATATGAGAATAAACTTGCCAACAAATTAATTTCATTTTAAGGCAGCTTAGCATGTGCTTAACCATTTTCTAGATTAAACTTCTTTCTGCGGTCTGTTCTGGAACCTCACATTCATGTTAGAGGTTTTTTGTTTTTCTTTTTTTATTCACATCGATGGACCCTTAAACATTGCAGCATTCAGATGAATTTGAACATGGGGGATGTGCCAGTGGCCTAGGAATTTTTAAAACCTGTTTTAGAAGAGAAAGAAAAGGTAGAAACTGTTGTGTTAAATATTTATAATAAAGAAGGCAGAGTATCTTCTCTTCAAAAAACAAAGAAAGAAAGAAAATGGTGTTAGAGAGAGCTTTTCTCTCCCCACTTGAGTTCTCTCTCTCTACCAGGAGCTTTAGTGTTTTCTGTATTATTTTCTGTAAATAAATTCTGTCTTTTCTCCCCCCCCCCACCCCGGGAAGCCTTTCTTTATCAAAAGAAAATGCCATGAAGGCTATGTTAAAAAATAAATAAATAAATAAATAAAGATTACAATAGGAAAAAAAAAGAAAATGGTATTAGAGAAACTAATATCTCTTGTAGCAACCTAGATGGAACTGGGGACCATTTTTCTAAGTCAAGTTAACTATCGCAGCAGTGGAAAAACAAACGCCAATGTACTCAATACTAAACTGGGTCTAGTCAATCAATGCTTATGTGCATATATGGAAGTAAAACTTAGCAAGAATCAAGCAGGTGAGGGGGGAGAGGGGGTTGGGTGAGTCTGCACATAAGTGGTACCATTGACACATTCTGGGCAAGGGGCACACATGTAACTTTGGCTTCAAGTGTACAGAAGCAAATTATGGCACCAAAACGTGTGCACCCCTTTCAATGCGTGTAAGAGATCAGAGGCTGAAGTAAACAGTATTTGTGACTAGAAGCAAGCATGCGCTGTCCTCTGCAAGTCTGCGTATGTGAATAGCATACATGTGTGTGTTTGGGGAATTAAGTCATTATAGTCAGGAGGGGAGCAGGGCTTGGTTGTGGCGCTGCTATGCTTATTTTAACTGTACCACTGGCTTCAAATTCTTCTAATGTTACCTCGAGCTTGTGCCTACTCTGGTGTGCTTGTGTCCAGGTGGGTTTTCTGAAGGGCTTTCTTGATACCTTGTCCTGCTCCTCAGCTGTAGGCTGGCCCAATGCACCTGCTCTTCAGAGAGCCTCGCTCTGCGCTTCCTTTCTCAGGCAGCAGGTATTTGTCATTTTGTACTTGCTAATTCTAGTGACCACCAGGAGTGGTCTAGCCTCACTCTTAGGCAGACCCAGCGTTCTTCATTCTTGGTGATGAGGCTTTCTTGGTATTTTGCCTCTGCCTAGCAGTAAAGACCAATGAAGGACCAATGTTCTCTGTCCTTCACTCATGGGATTTCAATTTTTCCTTGTCCTAAACCTTGATAGGTCTTCCCCAGTGCCTAGAGGAAAGCAAAGTTAGGTGGTCTTTACCCAAAGGTTAAAGCGTTTTGTTCCATGGGAGGGTATATTCATAGCAGGCTCATCCTGCTCCCCTGGACACAGGATTTCTCCCGTCTTCCTCAGGAACACTGGATAGAGGCCCATGGAGAGAAACCTGTGTGCATTTAAATCGCCCCGTAGGTCTGTGGCCCTTAGGGATTTTATATTCTCCTACTGGCCCACATCTTCAGCACTTGATTACAATTTGGAGAGATTGTACTGATTATCGTGACCTTGTCTTTACCCAGTAGGTGGCCTGAAAGAAATCCAGTGTCTGCCTCCACTTCTCCTCCAAAGGCCTCACCTTTTTAGAGTACAAGGCAATCATTTGCTTTGCAGTTTCAGCTCTTCTGTGCAGGAAAAGTAAGGATTTAAACATAATCCATATTTTTCTTGCTATCAGGATAGGATCAACACTACTTAAACGTTCTACATCCTAGCAGAACGTTTACCCCTGAGATTCTGAGATAGTTTGAGGATGACACTTAGGGGGCTGATTTGAAATTCATCACCGATAGGTCTAAAGGGGTCCAGGTCACGTAAGAGTTCACCAGAGAAAGACTCATGGTAGGGGGCAGGACTAGGGCTATTGCATATGCTAAGGAAGGTACTGCAGACCTGAGGAGGGGGCAGCAAGGCGATATGACACTGCACGGGGACACCGTGGCACCGCGCCCTCTTCCTCTGATCCAGCTTCATGCTCAGCATTCCTGCCCCATCTCCATGGGTGACTCCAAACCGAGGGAGGAAGGCTGTACTCCAGCCATCTCCAAACCTGGTAGCTCAGAGATGTGGGTGCACATCTGGAGTGTCCTCCCTTGCCGCCTGACTGCCTCCCAGGTCCAGCCTCTTGGGGCTGCGTGTGGAGAGGACAAGCCAACCCCGCAGAGGCACCTTCCTCCCCATGGGCCCTGTCTGCATCCTGCTCTCTGCGGGGAGAGTGCCTTCATCTCTAGCCCGAGACACCAATACTGATTTGGCCTCCAAAAAACATTTATTCCCACAATTGAGGTCACAAGTACAAAAATTGCCCCTCCCTAGCCTATGTCCACCCCCCTGGGAACAATCCCCCAGACTCCACAATGAGATGCCTCCCTGACCCCCAGTCACCGTCTGTGGAACACCCCTGCAGTGGCTCCTCCAGGCTCTGAAGGCTGATGGGGCCTCCTCTTCACAGATCAAGGTGCTCTATCTGGGATGGCTTCACCGCTGCCTCTGCAGCCAGGAGCATGGTCCAGAAAGCCACCTCGTTGTCCTTCAGCTTCTGGGCTGCCTGGGTGGTAGCGCCAATCTGCAGGTACCCTTCCTTCTGGTCATACTCTGGCCAGTGGGGCAGCCCCTCCCCATTGGGGTTCCTGGGAACAGAATCAGATAGAAACCCCTTCAAGCTGCTGTGTGTCCCCAGCACTCCTCTGAGATTTGCAGGGGTCTCCTGGCTCATCTCTGCCAAGAGGCTTGCACGCCTGCAGAGACGGGGAGCTCACCACCTCCTGGGGAAGCCTGTCCACTTCAGATAGATCCCATGGTCAGAGGACTATGGTCATAGGGTGGAGAGCTTGATCACTCAAACTTCAGAAGCTGTCCTTCCCCATAAATGTGCCCTGCCCAGGGACCCTGCCCCAACTTTGCCACCAGCCTCACCCGTTCCGAGCAAAGTTGGCCCAGAATTTCATTATCATCTTGCTAAGTCTGATCTCCTCTTCAGAAGCCCCCTCTGTGGGAACAAGAAAACAAGACATCATTACTCAAAGTTTCGTTAATGGACCAGCAGAGTCAGAATCACTTGGGAGCTTGTTACAAACACAGAGTCTTGGCCCTTCCTCCATACACACTCCTGGGTGGTTGCAGTGTGCTGAGAGTTTGGAAATGACTGCTCTAGGACTCAACAACGGGCATCCAGCCCACCACCCACGCTGGCTGCCTTTTGTGCTGTGACCTCTGCCCTTTTCTCCCCACTCAGGGTCCCAATGCTAAACCCCAGGGTCTCTTTACAGCAGCCCCACCTCCCAGGGTTGCTCTTCTCAGTCTCCTACACCCACCCACATTTTCTTAGTCTGCAAAATAACAGAGTTGTCATGGTCCTAAGTAATCACCTGACTGAGAGAGGCCCAGAGGCCCTGGGGTAACATGAACAGCCATGAGGGGGGTCACAGATCATCATTACTACTGAGAGTTAAAGTGCTGAAGCCATTTGTGAAAGGTTTCCTTTAAAATATCATGGCATTAAATATTTTTAGTTAAACATATGAGATTTGATAACTGGACAGACAGAAAAAGGGACTAACACACAATAGACCCAGTTCAAGGTTAACACCAATTCTAACCTTAACCTCACCCGTATTCTGATTCTAACATTAACCTCACCCACATTCTGATTCTACCCTTAACCTCACCCACATTCTGATTCTAACCTTAACCTCACTCACATTCTGATTCTAACCTTAACCTCACCCACATTCTGATTCTAACCTTAACCTCAGTCACATTCTGATTCTAACGTTGATGTCACTCACATTCTGATTCTAACATTGACGTCACTCACATTCTGATTCTAACCTTAACCTCACCCACATTCTGATTCTAACGTTAACTTCACTCACTTCTGATACCCTCTTGTGAGGGGGAAATTGGTGACATTCTGGCTCTAGACCAGGGCCTTGTATGTGACCCATGACCTGCTAAAGTGACCTGGGCTGAGGCCATGTGTGTGCACATCCTCCTTCATTCCTGTGGGAGCAGGAGGAAGGCTGGGGACTGTCCGGTTGTCATACAACCCTGTTATAGTGAATATAGTGAATTGGGAAACCCAGACCAGGAGAGAAGGAGAAACTTGCTCAAGGCCTTCAAACCAAGACTGGACCCCAGATCTCCTAACTGTACACTCATAGCCAGCAAAGAGCCTTTACCTTTTAAAAATGGGGCTCCAAACACGGAGAAGATCTCATCTCCATGGTCCCCTGTCACCGTCTTGGGTTTCATGTTTGAGGAGAAGCTTGGGCGGTACTGAAACTCATACATGTAGGTGGGGGCTCCGGCATCTGAGAAGACATGGATTCATGCACGTTCATGTTACCAGACACACCTGGATGGTGGAGAGGCCCACAGCCATGACGGAAACCTCTAGTTACCAGCACAGTCGAGAGACCATTTCAGGAAAGCTCAGTGACTCGCAGTGATTTGTCGAGGGCTGCATAAGTAATTAAGGCGGCACTGGGATTTGAGCCAGGTATTTGTTGAATAAGTGAATGAATGAATGGATACTGAATAAGTGACTGTTGAAACTCCAGGTTGATCAATTTAAAATAGCTATTATTATAGGGACACTGGGTCCCATCACCTCCTGACACATTCACACATGTGAAAATCTCTCTACATCCACATTTCACTGCTCCCTTTCACTGATAACACACACACTAGTGCTCATTCACTGGAGAACATCTTCTATCCAGCCTTGTTTCAATCATTTCCAGTGGCTTTCCCCACCCCCCTCTAGTTTCTGAGATGGATGAAGCCTATCCAAGTTGCTTATCTAAAACAAGGATATTTATGTCTAAACACAGGCAGAGAGAGGACAATCTGTCTCTTGTTTCTCAGGAAACCACAAAAACTCATGGCTTCATATTTCACTGTCTCCTCATATAAGTTGCTTCCTGCTTGGCCCATGGAGTGCTAAAGCTTTAAGGCATCAAGGTGGTGGCAGAGATAAGAAGGGAACGTGGAGTGTGACCTTGCTTCTGCCTTGACTGCTCCATTCCCCTCCTCTGCCTTCCTCTCTCACCACCAAAGCCCAGTTGTCCAAACCCCAAGAAAATGCCAGTTTTCCTACTGATTGGGTCATTGGAACCACCACGCCCAGCTCCATCAGGGGTAACTCATGGGCTACCCAAACCTGTAGATCAGCACTTTGCATGGGTCATAATGTCCACAGAGAAGTGACCCTAACAGGGAAAGAACCAGGATCCAAGTAAGACTGGTGGAGAAATTTTATCATCTTTCCCCCCTTGGATTAAGTAAGAAATTTATAAAATGCAGAAAAAAAGAAAATGAACTAAAAGTCACTCAGAACCCAACATCTCAGAGAAAATCTCTTCTAATACTGGGCCTTATCTCCCTTTTGTGTATGCAAAATTGGGATGATATTAAAAATGGTATTTTGTGACATAGTATAATCATATCCTAACATCACTAAACATTCATCTGCGAAATAATCTACCAATAGATGTCATCCCAATGTGAGGATGAAGAATAACGTATTTAATCGACCCCCTTGGCCTCTATCACTGCATCCTTGATTTAGTAAAAAGCATTATTTGGAACAAGTCATCCTTTTGAAGTCTGCAGTGCACTTGAGAAATGGTTGCATCATGGTCAAGTAGAACTTGCTTAAAAGAGAGTTTGACTTTGCCTCTGCCACTCAAATGTTTCACAAAGGAACTAAGAACATAAACATAGAGGAAACAACTCTCCTGAATGAGAAAACTTACTTTAGGCAGCATACTTCCCCAAACCTATTTATTTTTGTTGTTGTTGACAAAGTCTCATCTTATGCCCTGAGCAGAGTGCAATGGCGTCATAGCTCACTACAACCTCAGACTCAGGCTGTGGGCATCCCGCTGCCTCAGCCTCTGGAATCTGTTGGGATTACAGGCGTTCACCTTGGTGCCCAGCTGGGTTTTTAGGAGTGCCCATTATTTTAGGAGTCAGGGTCTCACTTGTGCCCAGGCAAGTCTCGAACTCATGAGGTCAAGCAGTTCTCCCTCTTCAACCCCCCACAGTGCTGGGATTACAGGAGTGAGCCACCACGCCCAGTGTAAAATCTGTTTCTTAAAAACCTTTTTGCCTAAAACTACCGAGAGTTCTAAAATTCTTATTTTTTCCTCTTTTATTGTTTGTGGTTCATTGAAGGTACAAAGAATTAGGTTACACTGATTGCATTTGGCAGGTAAAGTCCCTCTTATAATTGTGTCCTGCTCCCAAGAAGTGTGCTATACACTGCAACCCCCCCTTTCCTCCCCCTGCTCCCTCATTCCCTACCATTCATTCATCTACTGCCTTCATATTAGAGTTGAGTACATTGGATTCTTGCTTCTCCATTCTTGTGATGCTTTACTAAGAAGAATATGTTCCAACTCCATCCAGATTAATGCAAAAGATGTAAAGTCTCCACCTTTTTTAAAGGCTGAATAGTATTTCATGGTAGACATATACCACAGCTTGTTAATCCATTCCTAAGTTAGTGGGCATTTAGGCTCTTTCCACATTTTGGCAATTGTAAATTGAGCTTCAATAAACAGTCTAGTGCAAATGTCCTTATAAAACAATGATTGTTTTTCGTCTGCGTAGATGAGCAATAATAGGATTGCAGGATCAAATGGGGGGTCTAATTTGAGTTCTTTGAAGATTCTCCAAACCTGCTTCCAAAAAGGTTGTATTAGTTTGCAATCCCACCCGCAGCATAAAAATGTTCCCTTCTCTACACATTTGTGTCACCATCTGCAACTTTGAGACTTTGTGATGTGGGCCACTCTCACTGGGTTTAGATGATATCTCAGGGTGGTTTTGATTTGCATTTCTCTGATGATTTGGGACCATGAGCATTTTCTCATATGTTTTTTAGTCATTCATCTGTCTTCCTTAGAGAAGGTTCTATGCATGTCTGTCACCCAGTGATATTTGGAATTGTTGGCTTTTTTTTGTTGATTAATTTGTGTTCTCTGTAGATCCTAGTTATCAAGCCTTTGTGTGATTTATAATATGCAAATATCTTTTTCCATTCCAAAGGTTTTCTATTTGCCTTGGTTGTTGTCTCCTTGCTGTACAGAAGCTTTTTCATTTAATTAAGTCTCATTTATTTGCTTTTGTTGTTGTTGCAATTGCCATGGAAGGCTTCTTCATAAAATCTTTCCCCCTGCCAATGTCTTCAAGTCTTTTCCCCACACTTTCTTTGAGGACTTTTATTGTTTCATGCCTTAGATTTAAATCTTTTATCCATCTTGAATCAATTTTTGTAAGTGTTCAAAGGTGTGGGTCCAATTTCAGTCTTTTGCATGTAGTTATCCACTTCTCCCAGCACCCTTTATTGAATAGGGGTTCTTTTCCCCAGTGTATGTTCTTGTTTGGTTTATCAAAAATCAGGTGGCTGTAAGATGTTCCTTTCATCTCATGGTTTTCTAGTGGGTTTCAAATGTCTATGTTACTATTTTTGTGCCAATATCATCTTGTTTGGATCACTACAGCCTTGTAGTACAATCGGAAGTCTGGTAGGGAGATATCCCAAGCTTTGTTTTTATTACTAAGGATTGCCTTGGCCACATGGGGTTTTTTTGGTTCCATACCAAATGAAGAATTATTTTTTCCAAATCTTGAAAGTATGATGTTATTTTGATGGAGATTGCGTTGAATCTGTATATTGTTTTAGGTAGTATAGATATTTTAACAACGTTGATTCTTCCTATCCATGAGCATGGTATGTTCTTCCATTTGTTAATATCTTCAGCATTTCTTTTCTTAGGGTTTCATAATTTTCTTTGTTGAGGCCCTTTACCTCTTTTGTTAAGTATATTCCTAGGTATTTTTTTTTTTGAAGCTATACACGAGTTCTAAAATTCTTATATTTACAACAGAAGTCTTCCAAAGAAAGTAAGGTGGAGATTAAGGCAATACAAGTAGGAAGAACTGGAGAAACAGAGACAATGAGAGACCTATAGAGATCCAAGATCTGCAAATTGAAACATTGTATGAAGTCCCTCTTTTTGGTGGAAGAAGCTTTGGAATTTGGCAGCATTCTTTAAATTTTCAATCTTAGTATCCCAGATGACAAAAAGAATGAAGTACTGACCCTCTTACGTACCGGGAAGCAATTCTGCAATATGCATCAAGAGCTTCACAATGTCCCCTATTGGCCAGGCTAGTAATTTCATATTTTAAAAAACTGTAAAAATTACATGGACATGTTTGGAGATTAATGCACATGGGTTGAGAATATCAATGTTACTTGTAGACTGATAATGAGCAGACAACCTGAATATCAGGATAGGAAAGTTAAATTAAATTTTAATATATCCATTTCAAGGAACAATGAATGTTTTTATGGGTTTTAAAATCAACATTAAGGGGGCAGTGCCTGTGGCTCAAAGGAGTAGGGTGCCAGCCCCATGTACCGAAGGTGGCAGGTTCAAACCCAGCTCTGGACAAAAACTGCAAAAATATAAAAAAAAAAATACAATAAAATCAACATTAAGGAAAATTTTACCTGATTTACAGAGCTTAAAAAAAAACCCAGAAAATCCTCACAATATGGCATTCTATGAATAGAATATGAGATGAAAAACTTCATGAAAGAAAATACTTACTGAAAGAAATTTATAGAAGCTACCTCAGGTGGAGAAATTAGGATTGGAATCTATTTTCTTTTTCTTTTTTTTCTTTTTATTAAATCATAGCTGTGTACATTAATGCAATCATGGGGTACAATGCACTGGTTTTCCTTATGTGTGTCCATATTTTCTAAACCTGCAATTGAACCACATTAATTTTATATTCACAAGTTATTTTTGTCAAGAAGAATGAGATGAATACAAAACCAAAAGTTGTTAAAATCTTTATAGTCCTGACAAAAAGACCCCAAAAACTCAAATATGTGAAATATCTGATTAAAAAAAAAAAACCACAAATCCAATATGGCCAGGACCAGCAGAAGAGGTAGCAGAGAACTCTGCAGATCAGACACATAGCAAGAGGCAAAATCAAGTTTTTTGAAAAGAGAAAAGATACAACTCCAAGTGAGGTTGGTTAAAGGTTTCATTAGAAACTTCAGGAGGACTGGGCACAGTGGCTCATGCCTATAATCAAAGCACTCTAGGAGGCAGGTGGATTCCTTGAGCTCAGGAGTTCCAGTCAGAGGAGCCTGAGCCAGGGCCAGACCACGTTTTTAAAAAGAGCCGGGCATTGTGGCGGGTGCCTATTGTCCCAGCTACTCAGAAGGCTGAGGCATAGAATCGCTTGAGCCCAAGAGTTTGAAGTTGCTGTGAAGTGTGATGTCATGGCACTCTATCAAGGATGACAAAGTGAGACTCGTCTCAAAACAACAACAACAACAAAAAGAAACCTCGGGAGGAGGAAGCAGTAATGAACACCTATACCTTTCAGTATGGAAGTGTCACATACTAGGGCGCACACTAGGTCAACTGAAGCCAGTTTTCCTCATGCTTCTAACCGCCTATATTTAAAACCCTTCCAGCCTTGTTAAAGTGAGAAGTCTGGACCAGAGGACCCTTGGCTTGCAGACTAGGCAAGTGAGAGCAACTAGAAGAAGGAGGGTCTGTGAGTTTCCCCAGATGGCACCCAGAAGAGGACACGTCCACTCTAGGTGAGCTCATGAATCCCTACCTCACACCAAACACACACAGCCTCAGAGCAGTGTCAAAAGGTCCCCTGGTGGACTCCACCCTGCCCCCTGTGCCTGTCTGCAAGCACACAATAGGAAGGACCAAAGCCAGCGACAGACACTGACATCTCCAGACCACTCACCCCCATTACTCCTCCCTGCTCGGTCCTGAACAGCCACCTTGATACTGTTCTTCACTCCTGCTCGTCCCCAGATCCACTTTTTAACCAACTAGTTTGCAGCCAACTCTGATCTTAGAAACCTTCCAGGACCCATGTTTGAGCATTTGTCTTCTATCCCCACATCCCACCATCATTCCAGGCAGGGAGCCCTTGTCACAGATGCTGATGGTGCCTCACCCACATCACCCATATCCCCTGTTTCTGGGCATCTCAGCCTGACGTCTACCTCCAGCCTCTCTAGCTCTTTGCCTGGGATCTCTGTCAGCACCACACACTAACTGCCCATGTGTGCAACAGGTCAGACTACCAGGGAGTTTATAATTCCTCAGAACAGCCTCAGCCAGTGATAGCTGAGAGCTGCTCAGAAGGGGTAACCCTGAGCTGTGTGCTCTGCCTGGTTCCCAGAGCTCCCCAGTCCCAGCTGTGCAGAGTAGACACCTGATAGGTAGGTAGTGCCTCATGGAGTATCTTCCACCTCTTCCCTCTGATATTGCCCTACCTTCAATACAAATAAACTAGGTGTATCCAGATCATTTTCTCAGAGTCTGCTGCAGGCAGAAACCAACACAGGACAGCACCACACCCCGTGCCATATGGAATCTGCCTGTGAGGCTGGACGCTCAACACTTTCCACATCTGTCTGTGTTGGGAGGTGGGCAGGTGAGGGACTGAAGCTGGTGGGATTGTTGTCCCTTTGCTGTCCAACATCTAGGACTCACCTCGGTGGTATCGAGCCACATTCACAGATGGGACACCAATCAGGATATCAGCAATCAAGTCCAGGAACAGGTCTTTCTTTTTGACAGGGTCATCTGTTCCCCCTAAATACTTCTCAATGACTACCGAAGTCAGTTCCTCGGGAATGCCCTGCAATAGATCAAGAAAGTGATCACAACCACGTGGTGAGCACACGTCATCTCTGGCCAGTAAGAAAGACTTTATTAAGGGGAAACCTCTGCAGCCCTGTGCAACCTCCCCTATACCCACACCCAGTGCTATCAAATGGGGAAGGTAGAAAAAAGTGAGCAGAACCCCCAAGGCCCAGCCTGCATTCTGCCATTTAAATCATCTGCAAGTCAGGACAAGTCCCTCCCCTCTTTGTGTCCCAGCCCATTCCCAGGATTCATAAATCTTACAGTAATGGGGTAGAACTGCCATAAGAGTGACGTGGCTGTCTTCTGGTCCAGTTTGCCTTCAGAAAGCGGATTGCCCATAAACTGGTTTAAAAAAAAGGATTAACTATTAGTGAATTATTCAGAATTAATAAAAACGAACCTGACTAACCAACTAAACCAATAAAGTCTGAGTGTTGTCTAATTTTGTGGGGCTGTAAAAAGCAGGGTCTTTATGAATTGTGAAAAGCAATGAGTCAAGAAACTTGGGCATTGCAAATAGATTTTTTTAAACTTGGCA
>CAUYON010055982.1:0-19401 GCA_963573935.1 Arctocebus calabarensis
CAGCTCACAGCAACTTCCAATTCCTGGGCTCAAGCGAGTCTCCTGCCTCCACCTCCCAAGTAGCTGGGACTACAGGTGCCCGCCACAACGCCCGGCCATTTTTTGGTTGCAGCCATCATTGTTGTTTGGCGGGCCCAGGCTAGATTCAAACCCGCCAGCTCAGGTGTATGTGGCTGGTGCCTTAGCCCATTGAGCCACAGGCGCCGAGCCAATACCAGTTAAATTTTTAACATTCAATTAGGAAGACAGACTCCTTACTTCTGCTTAATATATGTATATAAGGTCAAGAAACAAGCCACATTCGGTTTACCTAGGAGAGAGCCACAAATTGCTATTCTTTATTGAAGGTCTATCTGTAAAATATGTCACTGCTCATTCTTTTCCGACCACATGGTGTAACCTCCCTTTGGGGTGTCTACTTCCTATCCTTGATCACATCTGCGCTTCTCCTGAGAACTATTTCCAAGATTTTTATACTTACATAAATTGTAAAACTGAGAACAAGAACTAATGGATCCGAGGAATCTGGATAATTAATGAGTCCACCTAGAAAATCATCATTAAGCTTCCGCTCTTAAGCCAGGTGTTCAGATAGGAATTTGGATACAAAAATAACATCCCGGAAGGGGTGCTGGCCAAGGTGACATGAGGCCACTACATCCCATCTCCCTCACTCAGTACAACTAAAAGCGCTGGACAGGGTACAGGACAACAACAAGGAACTGCCTGAGGGCTGAAAAGTAATGAATAGCAGTCTGTTGGGGCAGGACTTCACGACGTGATGAAGTCAGTACCATGGTGAGTTTCCTGGGTTTGTTTTTTTCTCTTTTATTTCCCAATTTTGGCCACAGAGTGGCCCAAGTTGCGAAACTGCCCAAGTGGCTCCCTTCACCTCATGGCTCTTTCCTTTCCTACGTCCTCAGTCCTCTCTACTAAGCTGATGAGAGAGAGAGAGAGAGAACACCTATATAAGAGGTTTTTATGGGCCTGACCTGAAAGTGGCAAATGTGGCTTCTGCTCACATTCCATCCCATTTGACTCAGGCGTGTGGCCATCCTGAACTGCAAGAGAGGATGGGGAATGTAGTCTAGCTTTGTGCCCATGAGGAAAGGAAAATACAGATACTATTCAGTGCTAAAATAGTCTATCTATTTTTTGGTAGAAAAAGTGTGTACGGGGAACTTTGTGAATATAGAGGAAGAAACTCTAAACCAGAATGGGGAGCTAGAGGCCAGAGAAGGCCTTCTGGAGGACAGGGCATGAGTTTTGCAGAATAATCAGGAGGGTGAAAAGCAGAGCGTGGGAGGAGACCCTAGTATGCGCAGATATACAGAGGCAGGAAATGTGCTGGTGAATTTGGGAGAAACTAAGTGGTTTCCTCTTTTTAGACAATGGCTGTGTGGAGGGAGAGCCAGGAGATGAGCCTGGAGAGGGAGGCAGGGTCCAAGATTTGATTCAGAAACCTCTGCAATATCATTGATGGATTTTAAGTAGAGCATAATAGAATCTGATTTCCATTTTGTAAAAATCCTGGTAGCTATGTGGAGGGTAGCTGGAGACAGGAATAAGAATTAGGAGACTTGAGCAATGGTTCAGGCAAGAAGCAATTTGGGCTTGAAGTAAGCAGCGGGGTACAGTGATGGGATCAGATATGAGAGTTGAGGTATCCACGAGTCAAAAGCGTACTAATTGCATATGGTAGATGTGACTACATGTGCATCATTAAAAAAGTTTTGAGATACCCAAAAATCAAGAAATGTAAATTCTGCGCAGGCAGAAACAAATGAAGCCTTCCCAGCAGTACTGATGAGCCCAGCAAGTTTAAACTTGCACAGGTGAATTGAAAAGGATGCTGTGGACTGTGTTTCTTAGAAGCAAAATAATGGACCACAACACAACCTGTCTCAAAACTTTCATAGTGACCTAGGAGTCAAGGAAAATTTTTTTGTGGTCTCCATTTGTTGGTTCATTAATTCAACAAATATTTTTGAACATCTACTATGTAAGTTTCTCCAGATGCTAGAGATACAACAAATGAATAAGCCATACTCCTGTCCTCACAGAGTTTGCATCCTGGTGGAAAACTTAAAAACATTACAAGTAAATACAAATGTATAGTGTTATTAGAGTTGCCATTCTTTAGCAAATAACTGTTGAGGTTGAGAACATTGTGAAGTATCTGTGTGGAGGCTGTTTAATTTTGTAGGCTATATATATGAGTCTATTGCTCAGGAGAGAAGCCTTGGCTGTAGGTGTGAATTTGGGACTCATTAACATATGGATAGCTGTAAGTGACAAAGTAACCAACAAAGACTAACAGGTACAGAAACAGCAACTCACTGGCTTAGTACACCAATAGGCCCAGGGATTGTTTCTCCAGCTCCGGGGGTTTAAATGATAGTTTGGGGATTTTTGTCTCTATTTACTCTTGGACTCTCTTAAATGTGATGGCCTCTGGCAACTCCAAAGTCCCCTATTCACATCTATTAGCTCAATAACTCCATCAGAGAATTGAGGTTTTTGTTTACTTCCTGATCCCACCATCAGAAAAGTCTCAAGAAGACTGTGATTGGTCCACTGGGGGTTATGTGCCCATTCCTGAACCAAGCCCTATAACCCGCCATGCCTGGGTAATGGGCCCAAATCTGTGGCCATTGAGTGGGACAGGATCAGCTTTACAACAACCTGCAAGTACGTTCTTCTAGGAAAAAGAAATTCTGGTACTAGAAGGGAGAAAAGAGATGCTAAAACAGACAAAGACTAGAGTGTTCTCTATAGGTGGAGACTGAAGCATTGGGTATTAGTGAGGTCATCCTAGGAGGACATATAGAATGCGAAGCATCCAGAGCTGATGGCAAAATCCTGGAGAGAGGGATACTTAGAAGGTGAATAAAAAAGATGATTCTGCAAAAAGAAATAGAGGAATAGTCAAAGAGATAGGGGAAGATCCTGAAGCCACTGATGTCCCAGAAACCAACTCAATGAGTTTTGAAAAGGACTGAGAGGTCAAGTATGTCAACAGTCACAGAGGAGTCAATGAAAACAAGGAAAGGAAGAGATGTGCCCCCAAACCCTGCCCATAAAAGGCTCTGAGGGAGAGCTACACAATACCCCTTATTGGATGTGAGGTGGTATTAAGGACTGGCTGGTAGGAAGTACACCAGCTCTTCTGGGAGAAGCATCTGGGAAATTCACTAAGTCAAATGGCTCTAAATGTCTCAACTTCTCAAACCGAGAGGCATATTCAGAGCATCAGGAATGCCATAGGATGCATGCAGGCCATTTCTCTTGATCTTTGATCTTATGCAAAAAATTATGGGGGTCATATCATTTTCTATAATAAAACCTACTACATTATCACACAAAATATGTGTGGTTTTTTCAAGCTAAAATACTGAACTTGAAGGAGACTAGTACCTTCAAGTGGACCCCTTCTCACTCTACTCTCGAGTTCCTTGCAGTGAGCATTCTTGCTCCTCTGGGTCTTTGGATGCAAAAGAATGGGAAGCAAGTCTGGTGGTTATATGAGCTTTTGTCTGCTGTTCTATGGGTAAAGAGCTCTTATTCCAAAGATGTTTTAGGGCAGATAAGGGTTACTATTTAATAGGTGCTATTCTAAGTGCCTGACCTCTCTTCTCCTTGCCATCAACCCATGAGATGGGTACTATTATCATCACTCCTGTTTTAAAGATGATGAAGCTGATGCACAGAGAAGTTAAATAGCTTACTCAAGGTCACACAGCTCCAGATTCAAACCCAGAGAGCCTGGCTTTTAAGCCAGTGTCCCTAATCACTGCACATACTGCCCCCTGGATCAGTCCATGGTTTCCTTATGGGCTAGTGCACTTGTCAGACCATAGGTTCTGATGCGAGTTGAGAAAAGAAGCCCAGTCTTTCTCCAATGGTCTGTGAATTTCTAAAAGAGGCAGACAGTAGGTTGGGGAAAGCAGATCTGGCAGCTGGGTCCCACATCTGCTCTATCCAGTCCTCCCCCTGTTGATACAACGGACACGGCCCTGAAGTACAGAAGCTCTGCTCCCCAGGCAGTTTTGCACTGTGACCTTGGAACCATGGGAATTTGTTAGTCCTCTGGGTGACATTTATCTGAACTTTGCAATTACCTTTGTTGTTTGGACTCGTATTTTTGATTTTTATTATTTTAAAGTATTCCCCAAATGAAAAAGGCAGTTCACGGGAGCTTTATTCAATAGGTACACTCATAAAAACATTTCAGCTTAAGCTTTTCGGGACCTAAAGATGAAGAGAAAAACAAATCTGCAATTTCATAGTACGAATCTGTTTTCTTTGAATGTATGTTCATAAACCACTTTTTACTTTATTTCTGAACATATTCAAAGGTAAATAGAGCACTGTATAAACCCACATGTCCTCCTCATCCAGCAACGATCACTTACCTATAGCAATCTTGCACATTCCCTCCCTTCTTCCTATATTATCATGAAGCAAAAATCTGACATCAGACCATTTCATCCATAAATGTTTCAGGACATATCTCTAAAATATAAGGATTATTTTGAACACATAGTCACAATACATAATTTCTTAACATTAGCAAATAATCCATGTTCTCATAGTTCCATAAATTATTTTACAATTCCACTTATCTACCATTCCATACCCCTTAATTATTAGTAACTTGCTTGCATTTGTTATTGATATAATTTTAAAATGTTTTTCTGTGAAAAATTTTTGAACAAATGTAGAGAGAATAGGATGATGAACACCCTGAACTCATCACCCAGCTTCAACAGTTACCTATATTTGACCCATCATCCTTCATCTACTTGAACTTGACAAAGCCCTCATTTGCTGGATGTTTGTAAAGCAAATCCCAGACAACATTTCTTGTCATTGGACATGCATTCTTAGCTTGGTTGGAGGCAAGAAAATGTAGAGATGTTCTCTTCTAGGAATTTATATATTTATTTCACTTTTAAATCCCTGGAAAAGGATTAGATTAAATGCAACATTTTTAGCAGATCAGATAAACTGCCACTTGGCTTTTGCTATTTCTTTTTTTTTTAATTCAAGCAATGTTTAAAATAAAACCAAATTCTAAACAAATGGCACTAATAGTCTATGACATGAATACCAAACAGAATATTTGTGTCACATGCACTCTGTCTGTCAGCTGTGCCCAGATCTTTTAAAGTACACATTGTTCTAAGACTAATTAAATAAAAGCTTAAATGAAAATTTTTAAGCCTAATTATAATTCTGAAATAAAAGAATAAGTATAAAGAGTTACTGGCAGCTGGTTTAGATTCGAGATGGGACCTGAATGATGACACTCAGTTGGCAAAGCCCCTAGGTTCCCCTAGCACTCCTTGTAGGTTTTAAAATCCACTATTTTTCAAACAGCTCTTAAGGAAGCTTTGAGAATTGTACAACTCATTACCTGGGAGGCAGATGAAGTATTCAGGCTTTGGGGTCTCATTAGGTAATGAAGCAGGTCGTGATTTGTTGAGATTTGCTGAGATGACCTTGTTTTGTCTCTTGGAGACTTACCATGAAATCCATGGTAACACCCACACCAACTGTGAAATCATAGTGTGTCACCATATTGCTCGTTCTGCCATTGCCACCATAAGCAAATGACAAATGACAGCCATATTGATTTGTACACCGTTAAAAACCCAGGGGGGTAATGAAAACTTGTCGTGAGTTAGGTCACACAAATAGTAAGAGAAGAACTGTTGAGCATTGTCAGTGCCAACAGCAGAAAATCTGGACAAAGAAAAAGTTATTGCTTAGGACTGTAAATTGGTTCAACAGTTTTGCAAAAGGTTTGGCAGCACCAATTCATGCTAAACAGCATACACCATATAAACTATAATCCAGCAATTCCACTTTCTGGCACTAGAGGTCAGAATAGTGCTTATCCGGGGGTACTTGCTAAGGGGTCATGAGTGAGTCTTTTGGGGGGTCCGTTTCCCTATCTTGACCTGGTGGTGGTCACACAGGTATAGATAGAGGTACATATTCACCCAACTGTATACTCCATCTTGTGAACTCTCCTGGAAGCTATATCTCACAAAAGAAAAAGTAATGAGTAAAAATTGCTAATAAGGAAGCTTTGCAAAATGCTGACCGTTTAGAACCTCTGTATGTGGGTGAAGACATGCTGTGTTCACTAGGAGTTCATCATATTCTCCCAAGTAGAAGACCCCAACCAAAAGGTAGAGGCGGGGTGTGGCCTAAGACACTTTCCCCAGGACATTTTATCTCACCCACTCCTTTCTCCTAGAACCAGCAAGATAAAGGCCCACCTTTCCTAGCAGGGCATTACTATATTTATAGGCACTAAAATAGACCAGAGACATTTATTTCTGGTTCTTTTTGACCGTTCAGTTGGTCTTTCTTTGACAAATAGATAGCAATGATTGATGATCATGTTGCTTTGGATTGCAAAGCCAAATTTGGCAATGTCAAGTCATACGCCAAATTACTTTTTGAAATTAAATTAAGTTAAATGGTGGGCTCTGTTGTTATTGCTTGATATTGGTTCATAGTAATACATTGTAATCTCTTTTAGTTTAGATCTTGTTTAAGCATCCTTTTATCATTTGTTGGGGGTCAGCTATTCAGGAGTACCCATTTGGTAGCAAATAAAGGAAAACCCCTGCTAGGGAAGTCTCTCTGTGGATATGCTACCAGCCAAACAGCAGAACCCACCCAATGCACATGCCTAGCAAGCACTGTAAGCATTGCTTGCACCAAGCTACTCTCCATCCCCAGAGTTGAGATCAATTTTATTTTGTAAAGGGAGGCAAACCTGTACTTCACCTGGAAAACTATAATGGAATCCTGGGGAACACAGAATCATCTTCCTCAAAAGACTGATGTCCTCTCAAATCCCCAGCACCTTGCAAAGGGAAGAAGACCTGGTGTAAGAGGTGACAAGTCGTCAGAGGATTTGGTTTGTGGTTTCTGATGAGAAAATGGGAGGGAGGAAAAATCCTGAAGCTTAAAGAGGACAGAAAAGCATGGAATCAAAATATGGTGAAGGTTTCCCAGGCCCACTCTTTAACACTTTCATTCTTTGATGGACTTGTTGGGATGCCTCAAAAATGAATAACACTTTCATTCTAAAAAAAAAAAATATGGATAAATCCAAACACATTTTCTAGGTTAAAGTGGTTTTATAGTTTGTTTGTATGTAGGCTTAAGAAATGTGATAATATTAATGTGAGAATATGGCGATGATTTAGAAGGAATTGATGCTAAATTGGAAAACAAAATGATGTTATGTGTACCAAGACCGAACACTATTTTATTATTCATGACTTGGTATCACAACCTTATGATATCTTTTAAATATGAAAAACCTGTGAACATGTAATAAATTAAAGCTGTGAATGTTTCCTAGAGACAAAAATAATGCTCTTTATTTCCAGACCTTACATCCCTTGGATATTTTTCTTTGATTTTAATTCAAGGGTCAAATTTTTTTTAATTTTTATTAAATCACAATTGTGTACATTGGTGCAATCATGGGGCACAATGTGCTGACTTTATATACAATCTGAAATATTTTCATCGAACTATTTAACATAGCCTTCATGGCCTTTTAATCACTATATGAAAGCATTTATATTCTACGTTTAGTAATTTTCACTTTCAAGGGTCAAATTTTTATGATTGGATAAATAGTGGAGAAAGATTCTGTCAGCTGCTTTTGAATTATTTTAATATGGGGAAACTGAGTATACCTTTACTATTTAAAAGATTTTTAAAAGATCAGAACATGTGTTCTGCTTCATGGTATCAAACACAGAGCAAAATGGCTCGAATTGAGAACGTACTTGGGCATATTATTGGGTTAAAATGACTGAGAGTTATAAATGTCAGAAATGTCTATTTTAGGCTCAAGTAGGGGGAAATGGCACTAATATCTAGAGTGTATTCATAGTAATTAAATTAACCCACAGCCATGAAGAGTATATCAGCACGTTCCCGGGAGAAGAAACACTGTCTGTTTAAGGAAAGAGCAAGTCCATTAGTTAGTAGACAGCAATCATCACAAGAAAGTCCTTTGACCCCACTATCACCTGATCCCTTATGTAGCCAATTTTTCTGGAATGCCATTACCCTTCTCTGTAGTATCCGCCAAATCATGTAGAATGTTGTCTTTACACCATTCCTTCATTGACTGCTCTGTTTGATTGCATTTAGACCCTTTTAAAGGAGTCCAAATACATGCAGCATGTATATTGTATAATGGACAGAGCCAACTGACCTCTTTGACTTTGGACTTAACCTCTGACTCAGTGGATACCAACGTTTATACCGTCTCCTCAGCCTCCATTGTTTTTGGAATAAGTTGGTGAACCACAAAAAATCTAAGTGCGTGAAAAGAAATACATACACGCACAGGCTAGTATACACCTGTACACACACACACATCTGCTTTTCTGCTCTTTCTCTCTTTGGTCCTGACTTTTGTGCCCAGCAAATAAGATAAGTCCCTGCCTTGTATCCGTCCATCTCTGTGTGTGTGTGTGGGTGGTTAGAGAATATTCTAAGACGAGAGGGAAGGTGCTGAGCAACCGCAGGATTTGGGGTGTGAGTGCTACAAGAAAGGGACAGTCGCTGTTGGTGGGGACCCCATCCATATCCCCTGCACATTAACCTTTCCTGTATATGCTGACAGTGTCCTATTTCAAGCTGACAGAGAGTCTGTGATTCTCTGCCTGAGGTTTTCTCTGTCCCAGAGCGGGTCATCTAGAGGGGCTATGGAACAGGCACATGAGAGCAGGGCTCACTCCATACTGGATGGGCGTGAGTGGTAAACACACTAGCTTCCCGTCTCTTGGTGGGTAGGACTCTAAGGGACGCTCTCCCCCATCTCCCGAGTTCCCCAGTGCTCACAGGGTCCGTGTGTTCCACAATGTACTCTTTCCTGCTCCCCTCCAGAGCCTCCCATCACCTCCCCAACACGTTTCTCACACTTAAACCCTTGTTTCAGAGTCCGTGACTGGGGCCCAACCTAGGCTGTACGGGTTTGAACCCAAATGATCATGGCATTTGGAACCTGAAGATGTACCTTCGCGTCTCACATAGGCAAGCTGCTTTCTCTCTGAGTCTCTTTCCTCATCTATAAAACAGGAATAGACTTTATCGGGAGGAACGAGTGAGATAACATACTTGGAAGCGTTTTAAACTATAAAGAGTTCCCCAAGTGGTCATTATTGTTTGTGAGGATTGTGCCTTTTCCTCTTGGGGGAAAGAGATTTTTTTTTCTTGACTTTAAAAAAGCATTTTTAGTTTGAAATAATCATAGGCCCACAGGAAGTCGCAAGGAGAGCGGTACACAGAGCTCCATGTGTCCTTCACCAGCCCTCCCCAAGAGTGACCTATCACCTGACTGTACTAGGACTTAACACCAGGCATTTGATACCGGCACAGTACGGCTAACTAGCCTACTGATCTTCAGTTTCATGTTTTTGAACTTGAGGGGAGATGTCATTTTTTGTTCACCTTTAACCAAGAAGGCAGTTGGAGAAGAGGTAAATATCAATCTGCCACCCTCTTTCTCCTCAGTCCTTTGTCTGCTCTCTCCCGAGCTGTAGCCGTTTGAATCACACTCTGTATCTACCACATTCGAACAGGCTTTGATTTAACATCTTCAGCCATTCTCCCACCCACACTTCAAAACTGTGGACCAAAATTCTGTTGCTTCTAATCTAAAATCCTTTCTGTTGCTGCCTGTTGTCCAATGGGTAGGCTTCCCAGGCAAAATCCTACAAACTTGGATCCTGCTAAGGAACTTACTCCAATGGTGAATGCAGCAGTTACAGGAAGAAGTGTTTCCAATGATAAATTAGATAACCATCTTTTCATTAGGAGGTTAGTACATTTTCTTTAGTGGCTTGAGACGTCTAGGACAAATGCTTTCTTGTTTAGTTGATTCTTATACTTCTTAACTTTTCAAGTTGCCCTGTCACCCTTGCTTTAGTTATTCCTGGGACTTCACCTTTAATGCTTAGAGAAAAATTGGGGGGGAGGAAACCTTGCCTCCATCAATCCTCCAGGGAAGAGAAGGGTCACCGGGTCATTTGCAGCAGTGCCTCAATAATCTCCCGTTTTCTCTTTGAAAGCAACCATTATTCCTCCTTGAGCAGATAATTTACCTCTTCTCCAACTGCCTTCTTGGTTAAAGGTTAACGAAAATGACATCTCCCCTCAAGTTCAAAGGCTTGGAAAGCTAAACAAATCCTTGCTTGCCAACAAAGTCATTCAAAACAAGGAGACAGAAAATGCGCACAGGCCAAGTCTCAGAAAATCACTGCCATTTAGTTCTCTTTCTTTTGGACACCTATGGGTTCTCCCGACCATCCATATCTTTTGAAAATGCTTTAGGACATACATTTCCAAGGACCCAAGCCTGTTCCTTTTCTAGGAATTGAGGATCCATTTTATCAGTGCTGGAGATAGGCTTCGCAGAGCCTTGCAAGACTTCCTTCTTTTCTCCTAAGTCGTCTCTTGGGGTGGGGGTCCCACATCCCTTCCAAGCTTCAGGACATTACAGACATTAGACATTACCTCGACAGATATGATTCTAAACCCGCATTTTGTTCCTAACCTCTCTCAGGGTGTCTGATCCCATATTTCACTCGCCTGTAACGCCTATCTCCACTAGCGGTACCACCACGCTCACAGTGCCCTGGGCTCACACTCTCAGGCTTCTTTGACTCTATTAAAAAGTGCTCCTGGAACTGCATGGTTCCATCTGTCATTCCCGCCTAACTCAGGCACCAATCCCAAAGCATTGTGAGATGTCATGTGTCCAATAAATGGGCCTATTGATCTTCAAACTTTGGGTAAACCAGATCAGGCTTTAGAAACATATCACAGGCCAATGTGAAGGGACAACAGCCTGCTCTGCTGATCCCAGCCCACAAAACCATCCTCCCTCAAACACTCCAAGCCCATTCCTAGATTCCTATGTTTTGCTCCCATTCTTCTTCTTGACCCAAACCGACTCTCTTCCATGTGTGCAGTCCCACCTAGGCTTAGAGGACCCAGACAGTGCCAGCTTTGCTTGTACCGTTTGTTGGCATTAATGCTATACCACCTGGTACTGTTTGCTCATTTTCTATATCCTTTCTTTTCCTCAACTACATTGCAAGCTCCTTGTGGGCAGGAACAATGTCTTCTATTTTTCACAACCTCCCTGAATTAGCACCATGTATTTCTTATGATAGGTTGGTATCCACATGTCCACTGCTCTCAGTAAAACAAAAGACAGGCAACAAAACCAATTCTCACGGAGCAACTGTGACGTGGCACAGCCTTCTTTAACCACCTAATCTAAGGTAGGTGCTCCACTCCCCTATCTATCATGTTCGCAAGTTTTATTATCTTCACAGAAGCTATTTGTGCCTGAAATTATGCTCAGTTGTGTGTTTATATAGCAGGTGCTCTGTTGTGCCTCCCCAGGTCCTCCCTTCAGGACTATGGTTCTCATTCCTCCAAGTGCTGGGGCTGCTGAGTGCTCTCATCTGAGTGCCCCTCCAAAAATTGTCTTTGGAAGGGACTACCTAGCCTTTGATCATCCGCCTTCCCTGGGGGCAGCCTGGATTCAATGCCTGGTCAACATGGAGGCATAAAAGTCCACCTACTTGCCTTACCTTGGCACGCCTCTGAAGAGATGTCCCAGCTGCAGAGCCTCTGTGACACCTGCATGGCAGCTTGACTTCTCTCTCTGCCAGTTTTCTCTCTTCCCTTGTTCTCATATGAGTGTCGCTCCTGCGTGCATCTATAATCAACTTCCTACATGCAGATCTTTGTTGCAGAATCTGATTCTAGTAAACCTGACTTAAGATAGTTTCCTCATGCATAGTCTCTTCTCACTAGAATGTTCCACGAAAGCAGGATCCTTAGTGGTCTAATTTATTGCTTGGCCTAGAATAGTGTCTGGCACATGCTAGGTGCCCCCAAACTATTTGTCAACTCTGAATGAATGAACAAGATTTTTTTTTTTTTTTTTTGCAGTTTTTGGCCCAGGCTGGGCTTGAACCCGCCACCTCCGGCATATGGGGCCAGGGCCCTACTCCTTTGAGCCACAGGGGCCACCCAAAGAACAAGATTTTTGTTGATCTAAATCTCACAAGTTTGCTGCATTTTCCATATTGAAAAACAAGCACAGAGAGGTCAACTGAATGTCTCAAGAACACACAGCTAGTCATTTGTGGAATAGGATCATGATTCTATCTACACTCTTTTCAAAACTAAGCATGGCCTCTTGATGTCTTCGTCACTGTGAGTAGTACCTCCTGTTTGGCTGGAGGCCTCATGTCTTTGGCTCTTGTGGTCTGGCTGACTTCTTGGTGCACTTGGCATATAAACCTCCATTTAGCCTTTAACTCTTCTCTCTATATCTCTTACCCACAGCACTAGCATCTTCCATTCCTCTCTATGTAACTTTACTCCGAAGTGTTTTTCTCCTCTATTTACACTGACAACTTGATTTGAAGGCTGATTAATCCCCAATTCAATTACCGAAGTTCTTGCATTGGCACCATCAGCTCATGAACTCATCTCCTTAAACCGACCCTATTTATCACTCCCAATATTCTTTTCCTCACTATCTTCCCTACCACCATCAGGGTCTGCGTAAGGCAAGGAATTCCTACCAGATGCCCTAAGTGAAGAAAGTAATATTGAGAAACAACTTGTGTGAGGATAGGCAGGGTTAGGGGACTAAACCAGGATGGTGAGCCACTCAGGACCCAGCAAAAGCTAGGAGCAGTTTCCACCTGAGGGCTGCAGAAAATAGTGTTACTTGAGCCTGGTGAGGGTTGGAGCCATGGAGAAACAGCCTCCTGGGGCGGGGGGAGCTGGTATCCTGGAGAGGTATGGATACTATCAGAGACAGAATGCCAAAGCAGGGAAAGAGCAGGGAAAAATCTCCTGGCTTCTGTTTCCTGCCATACCCAGATCTTAGGCTGGTGTTTCTCATTGGCCAAACCCAACTGGTTGCCAGGTGGCAAGGGAGACTGGACGATGCAGTGTACTGGCACGAGATCCTGACTCAAAGAATATGACAGAGAAAAGCAAAGACTTTCTCTGAGAGTTGGGAGGGGCAAAAGAGGAATTAGCACACCTCAACTCTTCAAGGGCAACAGAACAGCTAATTTTCACGTCCCAGCAATACCATTCCACAACACCCTTCCATTTGCGGATTACTGCACAGATTGTAACACCCTTCAAATACTCCTATCCTTTAATCCTTGCCATGTTCTCCTGAGGTATTATGACTTATCCCATTTTCCAGATGAAGAAACAAGCTCAGAGAAGCAAATCAGTGGCTCACCCAAGATCATCACACAGCTAAGAAATGGCACAGTTGAAAACTGAGCCCAGATTTGTGAGTTCAACATTTTTTTTACCAAGATCTAGCACACAGTTAAGGTATACATTCTCTTAGAATCTCTCTATGCCTACCTTCTCCCCTTTCTATACACACACACACAGTTGTGCTAAAGCTTCTCATCGACTTATCTTTTGGTCTTAACTTATCCTTTCTCCTTTCCTCCAGCAATTCTGCTCGGGATATCCTCATCCCTCATCTCCGTACCTACTTCCAATTAACTCAGACCCATCACCTCCCTCTTTGGCACTTCACTTCCTCACCTGCCTTTTGCGTCTAATATAGAAATGTGCAATGACATGCCTCTACCTTGTGCAATATGGTAGCCACTTGAAATATGGCTAGTATGGCTGAAGCAACTCATTCTTTATTTAATTTTAACAAATTTAAATGTAAAACTGATTCTCTGAGTTTAACCCCCCTGCCACATCATCCTTAAATGTAGGAGCCTGTCCCTTAGTGACTTCCTTCCAAATAATAGATTATGGAAAAGGAAGAAAAGGTAACTTAGAGAGCAGAAACCTGGCAAACACTACCTTGGCCAGGGGATCAAGGTTAGCACCACAAGAGATAAGTCATGTTGATATGACTTAACATATACCCTTGATACGTTGTGATAAACATGGTATTTTATCTCTGCGATCATCCTCCCCCAAATCCATAATTCTGGTTTAATCATGAGGAAAATATCAGCCAACCCCAAATGAAAGACATTCTTCAAAATACCTGCCCAGCACTCCTCAAAACTGTCGAAATCATGAAAATAAGAAAAGCTATCCTAGACCCGAAGAGACTAAGGATGCAGAATTAAATGCAGTATGGTATCTTACATTGGATCCTGGAACTGAAAAGTGACATTAGTGAAAAAAATGGTGAAATCCAAATAAAGACTGCTGTTTAGTTAATAACATATTAATATTCTTTTCTAAGTTGTAATAAATGTCTGTGATAATGTAAGATATTAACAATAGCGGAACATGTGAGCACCTCTGTACCATCTTTCCAGCTTTTTGGTAACTGTAAAATTACCCCAAATTAAAACCTTATTAAAAAATAAAAGTAAACAATTGTTACTCAGTTCGGTTCTTGAAAAGCTTGTGTCAGAAATAACTCAAGTATTTTTAAGTTGTAAATTTCATGAAATCTACAGATTGAGTCAGCAGTTCAAGATGGCTGATGAGAGGCATCCAACACTTCCCTCCTCCACAAAGAAGAACAAAAATAGCGAGTAGATAATCGCGCTTTGAATAGAGCATCTAAGAAAGAACTCTGGCATGCACCAGAGAAGTGATGAGAAATACCTGAGGCACAGAAGGAGCAGCAGCAAGCAGCTGAGCCAGGTTGGCTGAAAGCCTGGGAAGAGTAGGTGAGAGATCCCTAGCAGTCCGCATTCTCACAGGAACTCCCACGGTCCTAGCCATGGAAGAGCCCCTCAACCCTCGTGCTCCCTGAGACCAGCAGAGGGAGCTGCCAGGAGTCCATGTGACTGCACTGCTCCAGTGTGGAGGCTCACTCGGAGTCCTACACACTTTGAGACCTGAGCAGCTGCAGCATGGTGCCATTTTGAGAACCCAGCCCCCACCAGACTGCATCCTACCCTGGGGCTCAACGGCCCCTGCTTTTACACATAGCTGGAGCTCCACGGACATCCCCGTATCCACCCAGTGGACTCAACAGCATGATGCGAGTTGGACTCAGCCACACGGCTGGATGCCTAGCACTCTAGCCCATGTGGTATCTGCACTGCAGTGCACAAGTGGTGCCGTGCACTGGGAAGCTGCCCCCTAGGCAAAGGGAGCTGAATAGTGCACTCCTTAGAGCCGGAGAAACGCCAGCCTGGAGCCATTGCCTTTGACAGCAACCCCATTCCTCAAGCAGCAGAGTCACAGTGCACCTGCACGAGCCACTGCTACCACTGGTGCTGCCACTGCTGCCACCCAAGCATTACAAACAGGGCCTTAGGGATTGGCCTTCCCTGCTCACCACAGCCTGTACCTGTGTGGGCCCAAGGACAGGCCTGCTCCACTTGGCACTGTCCCTCAAAGTGGCTGAGCATGTTGCCTGGGCGCTCTGTGATCACCCTACCCCACTTACCACAGCCTGCACCCGTGCACATGAGTGCAGGACCTGGGGCCAAAGAACTAGCCAGTATACATCACATGGGTATTCAAGGACAGGCACACTCAGCCTGCCCCTGCAGCAACTGGCAAGGATTGGCCAACTAGTTTTCCCCATCCCCAGTAAAACCTCGCTATAGTCTCTACTAACAACCGCACCATAAGCCACTGAATAAATCACAGACGCTACTGACGCTGTTTACCAATAAAGAAATCATGTAGAAATTATACTACTGCAAATACCCAGAATCAAAGCTAATGTGCCCTCTACAACCAACACCATACATATATCTAAAGGAAAACGTCTTCCCCTATGAAAGCCAAGTTTCTCACAGGCAGCATATGGTTGGTATGTAGCAATAAATGACCATATCAAAAATGTAGAAAGATTTCCGGCAGCACCTGTGGTTCAAAGGAGTAGGGCGCTGGCCCCATATGCCGGAGGTGGTGGGTTCAAATCCAGCCCTGGCAAAAACTGCAAAAAAAAAAAGTGGAAAGATTTCAAATAAATATCCTAATGTTGCACCTTAAAGAACTATAAAAAGGCAAGAGCAAACCAGTCAAAATTAGTTGAAGGAGAGAAATAATAAAGATTAGAGCAGAAATAAATAAGATAGAGACTACAAAACAAAATAAAGAATCAACATGATGAAAATTTGATTTTTTGAAAAGATAAACAAAACCAATAAACTACTGGCTAGATTAAGAAAAAAAAGACCCAAATAAACAAACTCAGAAACAGAAAAGGAGAAATTACACAAACTCATATCACAGAAATATAAAAAAATCATCAGAGACAATTATGAACAACTATAATATATTAAGAAACCAGAAAACCTAGGGTAAACGAATAAATTCCCAAACACATGCAACATACCAAGATTGAATCAGGTGGCCAGGCACAGTAGCTCACACCTGTCACCTTAGCATGCTGGGAAGCCAAGGCAAGTGGATCACTTGAGCTCAGGAGTTCAAGACCAGCCTGAGTAAGAGCAGGACCCTGTCTCTACTAAAAATAGAAAAACTAGCCGGACATGCCTGTAGTCCCTGCTAATCAGGGAGACTGAGGCAGGAGGATCACTTGAGCCCAGGAGTTTGAGGGAACTCTAGCCTAGGGCAACACAGTGACACGCTGTCTCAACAAAAAAATTGAATCAGGAAGAAATAGAAAGCCTGAACATACCAATAATGAACAACAGCAGTGAATCAGTAGTAAAAAATCTCCCAACAAAGAAAACAGATGGCTTCCCTGCCAAATTCTATCAATAAAAAAGAACACCAATTCTCTTCAAACTATTCCAAAAATTGAAGAGAAGGGGAAATTCTTCCTAACTTATTCCTTGAGGGCAGAATCACCTTGTTACCAAAACCAGACTAGTATACAACAAAAAAGAAAACTATAGGCCCATATCCCTAATTAATACAGATGCAAATCTCAATAAAATACTCATAAACCAAATCCAATAGCAAATCAAAAAAGATTATACACCATGAAGAAGTGAGATTTATCCTAGGGATACAAGTATGGTTCAACATCCTAAAACTGGGGGCAGCACCTGTGGTTCAAAGGAGTAGGCGCCGGCCCCATATGCTGGAGGTGGCAGGTTCAAACTCAGCCCTGGCCAAAAACTGCAAAAAAAAAAATCCTAAAACTGGCATGGAACCAAAAGGAGCCTGAATAGCTAAAACAAAACTGTTCAAAAAGAACAAAACTGGAAGCATAACATTACCTGAATTTAAAATATATTATAATATATTCATATGCAGAAGAAATCTAGACCTATTATTCTACACCATATATAAAAGTCCACTCAAATGGATTAACCACTTAAATGCAAGACCTGAAACTATAAAACTACTAGTAGAAAACAAAGGGGAAAGACTCCAGAACCTTGGTCTTGGCAAAGATCTTATGGTTAAGACCTCAAAAGCACGGGCAACAAAAAAACAGAAATAGCCAGATGGGTCCCTAGTAAACTAAAATCTTCTGCATAGCAAAGGAAACAATCAACATGGCAAAGAGACAACCTACAGAATGGGAAAAAATACTTGAAAACTGTTTATCCAACCAGGGATTTATCTGGTATATATCTTTGTATATTCAGGGTATACAAAGAATACAAACAACAACACAAAATAGAAACCCATTAAAAATTGGACAAAGGATCTGAATAGACATTTCTCAAAAGAAGACATACAAACAGCCAACAGGTATATGAAAAAATACTCATCATCACTAATCATCAGGGAACTGCAGATCAAAAGCATAATGAGATATCATCTCACCCCACTGAGAATGGCCATTATCAAAAAGACAAAAAATAACGGATGTTGGCACGGATGTAGGAAAAGGGAACTCATATATACTGTTGGTGGGAATTTAAATTGATACAGCATTACAGAAAGCAGTATGGAGATTTCTCAAAAAACTAAAAATAAAACTACCATACATGTGAGCCAGCAATTCCACTACTGGGTACTTATACAACAAAAAGGAAAGCAAAGGGATCTCTGCACCCCTATGTTTATTCTAGCACTAGTCGCAAGAGCCAAGATATGGAATCAACCTATGTGTCCATCAACAGATGAGTGGATAAAGAAAATGTGTTATATCTGCACAGTGAAACACCATTAGGCCATAAAAATGAATGGAATCCTGTTATTTGTGGCAACATGGAAGGAACTGGAGATCATTGTGTTAAGTGAAATAAGCCAGGAACAGAAAGACAAACATCATATGTTCTCATTCATGTGGGAGCTAAAAACATTGATCTCATGGAGGCGGAGAGTAGAATGATAGTTGCCAGAGGCCGGGAAGAGCATGGTGTGGGGGAACCAGCAGGGACGAAGGGAGGTGGGTTAATGAGTGTAAAGATAGTTAGATAGAAGGAATAAGTTCCCATGTTCAATAGCCAAGTCAAGTGAGCATAGTTAACAATACATTGTATATTTCAACATAGCTAGAAAAGAGGATTGGAAATGTTCCCAACACATAGAAATGATAAACCAGGAGTCCTCAAACTACGGCCCATGGGCCACATGCAGCCTGCCAAGGACATTTATCTAGCCTGCAGGTGGATTGCTGCTGCTGCCTGTCCTACTTAGCAGCCGACTCATCCTGGGCTGCAGCGCGCATGTGTGGAATGTGTGCCGCACTCTCCGACTCCCCTCCTTCTCTCTGTCTCGACTCCACCTCTCAGTCTCCAGTGAGACTGAGACTCGGGATTGGATGAGTCACCAGCTTGCCTGTGCAGAGCCTGCTGCTACCTGAGGACCAAGGTAAGAACAAGTTAGGAGGTCTATTTTTTTTTTTAATTTTGCAGTTAGTAGGGCATTTTTTTGCTGTTAAGGGGGGTGTTTTTTTTGTGGAGTTAGGAGGTCCTTTTTTGCAGATGGGGGTGCCTTTTTTTCATTTTAAATATTGTATTTGTATTTGTTCCTGTTTTGTTTTTTGCTTCAAAATAAGATACGTGCAGTGTGCATAGGAATTTGTTCATAGTTGGTGTTTTTTTTTTTAAACTATAGTCTGGCCCTCAAACAATCTGAGGGACAGTGAACTGGCCCCCTGTTTAAAAGGTTTGAGGGAGGGGAGGAGCCAAGATGGCGGTCTGTAGCCAGCTTTCTGCAGATGCTCCTGTCCAGAAGGAGAGTTAAAGGACAGAAATTTAGTGAGAAATTTAGTGGTTTGGAGCTGAGCCAAGAGACAAGGTCGAGGAACGCACATCAACACTGCTGGAGCGACCTGTGACCCCAAGGATACAAATAAAAGGTACAGAGCACATCACCAGGCGGAAGGGAGTCCCCTCCCCCAAGAGAACAGCTCGCAGTATACGCCATACCTCCATACAAACAAGCGAGCAGAGTTCGGCTGTCCTCCCACTGTACCCC